>JAATLQ010038107.1:25547-59933 GCA_013421005.1 Heliconius erato x Heliconius himera | reverse complement strand
TCAATAAAAAAAATGCTAATAGGGTATTTATATTAGTTACAGAATCTAAAAATATGTATTTTTACAATTTTAACAGACAGATGCAGATAAGCGCCGTTGTTGTTTGATTGTATTTTATTTAAAAATATAATTATATTTATTTAAAATATAAATATCAGTCATTGTTATACACAATTACTATACATATATGGATGAAGTTTAAAACATAGCACTAAATACAAAAAATATAATTATTAAAAAAATATTTATAATCTAACAATAAATTAATCTATTTACAATCTAAAATAAAAAGATGATGAGAATTCAGGTATTCTTGATAATATTAATTTAAATTCGTGAACATTGATACTGCCGCTTTTGTCCAAATTCATTTTCTCCAATATCTGAAAGTTGAACGAAAAAACATGATTAATGCCACCAAAAATATATCAATGGATAATATATAATAAGGATTTGTCTTTTAAGATCCTAATTTTTTTTAACATTGTCTGGAAAAGCGATGGCGATAGGTTTAATCCAAAATCGAAAACGGGTGTTAAATTTCAACTATTTCCTCTTGTACGCTCTGGTAAAGCTAAGGGCAGTGTTGTGTTCCGCAAACAACACGCGATGTCTAGGAAACGGACGGTAAGTGAAGGATGAAACCATTAAATACTAGGTTTTCTTTGCTTATCATTCTATGTGAAAGGGAAAAAGTAAGAAAAGTAAAAATAAAAAAAACGTGAGTCGGGCTTGTCCACCAAGGATTCCGTAAAAAATGTTTTTTTTCTGAAATTCAGGTTTGGCTTAGCCAGAGCCCTTTCATATGATACCTCAATCCTAAAAAATAATAGACTTAAAGAGGGGCATTAAAGCTGCTAATTCATGAGATAAAGGCTCTTGACATACATACTGGATAGACAACAAAGTAATCTTATAAGGTTTTCTTTTTTACCTTAAAAGATATGGAATCCTTAAAAAGACTTGGATTGATATAACATATAATATTATTAAAAAAATACGAATGGTAAAGTATGAAAACTTACAATTTGTGCTATTTTTAACTTTGACTCTCTATCCAGGTAGTTGGAACGGTTGTTTGGGTCCCACGTGAGTCGGTCCAGTATATTGCATATATCTTTTGTTGATATAGCATTATCATCGTCTACGTCTGAAATCATAAAATACATTTATACTCAAACGAGATGCTCGCACTTTACATTTTTTGTCCCACCTGTAGCAGGTAAGCAGAGGAAGCCTAGTGCTAAGACACTCCGATCCTAACTTTCCGCTGAATTGTGGAGGTATATATTATTGTGTGTTTCTGCGCTCGACGCCAGAACATAGTTATAAAAAAATATAAATACTTCATTTCCTCAAGTGGAAATTGAACCGCCACAACCGGTCCTGTTTGCAGTCACACGCTTGTGCCGCTGTGCCACGACTGGCTTTAATTTCATAAACTAAAATAAAGAATTAATCCTTTAAGATTTGCGGGAAATCGTCCCTTAGTGCTCTCTTACGGTACAGTTTTACGTAAAGTGTAGAAAAGGATTATTTTTATTTTTCCACACTGGTAAACAAAACAAAACTCTGTTTTGATATCTGCCGCACAACGAGCAATGCCTCTATATATACTAGAAACAGTCAACGAGCACAGAAATATAGTCGACTAGCGGCTCGCCCACGGCTTCGCCCGCTTAAAATACATGATTATTGATTTAATAAGCAGAATTGATTGACAACTATAATGACTTCTAAAATGATTTTCTTACGACATTATCGTCAAAGAATTTTTGATTGTTTTAAATAAAAAAATACGACCATTGTTGATATTTGATATTTATAAAATATACATAAAGCTAATTATTTATTACACGTATATATTTTTGTAACTTTATGTTCTTTTTACCTATATAATATATCTCTTCTGTTAAATGTGCTGATGTCAGTGAATAATTTAATTTACTCATTCAGAAACAGCCTTAAATGTTAAATTATTGATTTGAAGGATTCATAATATTCTTTATAAAATAACTGTAATAATTGCATATTAACTCCTGTACAGTTTTTAAATTAGTTACACATATTATATGAACGAACCAACCAAAAAATCTTTGTATTTACTTGATATTTCTTTCAAGATCGTTCTTTATCTCTGTGTTGAATGAATTACGACTTCTTTCAAATGACGATAACTTTTTTTTAATAAACCGATTTTGATGAACTAAACTTTAGTATTTAAGTTGAGTTAAAACAAAGCAATTCGTGAAATTTTCAAGTAAATTGGTTCAGTACTTTCAGAGAAGAATGCGGACAAAAATATGTCGACAGACAGACAGACAAGAAATTAAAAAAAAATCTTTTTGCTTTCTATTATTATTTTTAAGTGTCCCTCTATCCATTTCAGTCAAAATTACTAAATATACAGACAAAATATTTTTACTGTCTTATTATATATAGAGATAAGAAAATATTTACAACATTGTCACATTGGACTCTGCAAAATGTTATTTTTTTTTTTATTATTGGTGAATGTTGATAATATTCTAAAAACAAACATCTTGAACAATATTAATAAATACATATATAATGATGGGCGTAGGAATAGGAGGAACAAGTGGTCCGTGCTGCCAAAAATTAAAAAAAAAAATTTTGATCCGAAAAAAAAAAAAGTTAAACGAACATAACTGTTCAAACATAAAACTCTGATCCCCTTTAGAAAATATATCTAGAACGCCCATGAATTTCAATATAACTAAATTATTAAAAACAATATTTCCTCTTTACCATATACTTTAAAAGCCCACGCAGCCTTCACTTCGGGCGGACATTCTGGGCTCATAGCGGAGCACATGTCCAAAAGGTCCTCGAAAGAAAAACAGTTGTCATTCTGAGATGAAAACACGTGGAATATGCGATCTTGGAATGGATTATTCTGAAATCATATATTTATTTTTTATTTTTTTACGTATTTATCGTAGTTGTTGTTTTTTTTTGGCTTTAAGACGTATCCCTCAGCAGAATAGGCAGAATGAACCTGGGAACATAATGTTAAGACACTGTTTCCATTTCCCTCACTTTCCACCGAATTGTCGGGGCTTTGCGTGTTGAGTGGCGGAACTCAAGGGCGTGCTTTGCCTTAAAGAGATAAAATAAAAATTTTGAACATTTCATTTTCTCGAGTGGCAAAGGGAACCTGTTACCTAGTGCTCCGCTCCCCATTACCACGTCTGATCCCCATTTTCCGCCGAATTCTTAAAGCACTGCGTGTTGAATGGCGGACCTGAAGGCTGCGGTACCAAAGCAAGGAAATGAAAATAATAAATATTTCATTTCTCGAGTTTGAATCGAACCCACAACCGTCACGCCACAACGTCATAATTAATAAGTATAAACGTCGAGGTTCCACAAATTATTGTTTTACAATAATATTATGGATAAGCCTAACGCTAATAGCGCTTATCTTACATAAAAAAAATTATAAAATATTTTTGAACTTACTCTTAATACTTCGAATTTGTTTATAATATCCTCTTTATGGAATCTGTGATTGTAGTTTGCATCAATTTTGTCTGGCCCAATGGAGTAAAACTTTTTCATAAGGCTGTAATTATTCATATTTTTTATTTAATTATAAAACGTCGATATTTTATTTCATTATTCTTATAATAATAGTAGGCAAATTATAATACAAGAGGAAAACGTACGTAGGTAAGTATTGGGATGTAAATATTATGCGTTTGATAATATCAGGATATAGCATTTAAATGAAACATGAATAATAATATTAATAAAAATTTGTATTGTTCTTTTTTCATATTATTTTTAGAATTAATCTTGTAATAAAACACGCTATAACCTTTACATTTTTTTTCTCACTTTAACGCTGTATCCTAATATCATACAACAGGATAGGCAAAGAGAACCTAGTGTCAATTGTCAAGACACTCCGTTTTCCAGAATTTGGCACATTGCGAGTTAAATTGCGAAACTCAACGCCAAGCACTATTACCGAAGAGGTGAGAAAACAATTCATTTTCTCGAATGAGGATCGAACTCACGACCATAGCTTTTATAGATAGACCCCGTCCCGCTGCACCACGACGGCTTTATTTTATATTTACAAAATAATATAAGCTTTTTAAAAACATAAAATTTTGTTGCAGTGACTTTTTAAAATTGTTTACTAATCTAGTTATGTGGTGCAAGCCTTATCTATATTCTACATACAATAATATCTAAAATCGTTTAATGAAAATAAACTAAACCAGCAATATTCTTTTTATTAATAATCAAATTAGACTTACTGCATTATTTCTCCTTTATTTAAATATGTCAAAGCGGCGTAATCTTCTAGAACATCCTGTGTTAAACCAGGATATTTAGTTTGACACATCCCCATGTTGTTTCTTAAATTTACTTTAATACACTAATCGATTAAATTGCGAACAATTAACAATATTGATATCTTATCTATATAGATTTGTATTGATAAAATAGATTTCTAAAGAAATGTATTAAGAATATATTGTTTTTGCGCTCTGTAATGTTGTAGTGTGAATGTGTTTCAAATTGTAAAGTTTACTGATAATAATGTAAATTCCGAGCGGTAAAACTGTAAAGTTATCAGTATTGCTTGTAATAAAGTAGAGGCCAGTCGCACAGTGGCACAACTGGCTTCGAAACCCTCTCGAGGAAATGAAAAATTCATATTTTAATTTTCTTTGCTCTGGTAATGAGGCAGCGTTTAGTTCCGCCACTCAATACGCAATCCCTCTAGATTTCGACGGCTAGGTTCCCTCTGTCTACACTGCTGTGTATGGGATACTGTGTGAAGATAAAAATGCTAAAATAATATTAAAGTTTGTTATATAATGGTAACGAGTTCGAGGTCGGCGTTAAATTATTAATCTATAAATTTAAATATTTAAATGATTATAGCTATGGGCGGAAAATCACTTCTCAAAAACGATGGTAACAGGTTCGAGGTCAGCGTTGAATTATTTAGGTATCTATAAATTTAAATATGTACTTAGATGAATATGACTATGGACGGCTGTGTGAAAATAATATTTTAAAATTTAAATATTATAATTAAAGTGCAGTATAGGTATGTAAAGTTTGTTATTGTTTTTTTAATGCAGCGTTAGGTTTCGCTGACAAGCCATTGACTTTTTATCTTTCTAAAGATACGGCAAGTGTAAAAACAGTGATTAGACTCATTTTCGTTTTATTGTAACCAACAAATAGCAATTTTTACAGAATATTTCATTCATTTTTATCGGTGTTTTTATTCAGTTTCACGCTGTATCCCGTAAATAGCACGGTAGCCAATTGGTATCTAGTGTTAAGACACTCCGATACCTATATTCCGTCGATTTTTTAAGACTTTTGTTGAATGGCGGCGGGAAGATCGATTCCTATTCTGGGGAATGAATTAATATTTATTTATATTTTCATTTCCTCGCTTTGGTAACAAGGCGAAGCGTGGCGTTGAGTTCCGCCACTCAATATGCAATGCCTCGAAAATTGCGCAGAAGGTGAGGAAAACAGTGTCATGACATTAAATTCCCTCTTCATCTTCTGCTATATGCGGAATATTACATATAGCGTGAAGCTGAAAAAAATACATATTACTGTTTACTTATATTTACATATATATAAAATTAAAGAATTTATTATAATGCATGTTTATTGAAGTTGCATCTATGAAGTACCCCTATTTGATTAAGAAAATGGAATTCGCTAAAAATGTGTTGATACGGACAATGACAATTACTGTAGAATAATGATAAGCATCTGAAGGAAAATGATGCTGTGGTACTGGTGCTAGTGTGGAAGCGTCTGCGCTCCTTCTAAGGAAGCATCATAAAGGGTAAAATATTTCAAACCCATACCTAAAGAAATTAATCAAAATACCTCAATAGTTTAGACGTAGGATTTTTTTTTTTTCATTTCACAATGTTTATTCATACTTTATTTCGTGTGACGCAGCTACGAATAGACACCAATAACTATACTACAAAAATACTACTAAACGTTGCCGATCTGCCACTTTTCACTCTCAAAAAACATGCTAGAACGATAAATCTCTCATTCTATTTTACGCAATTCAACATCGCCGCCATTACCTACGACTGACACGCCTCAATTACGAATTTCGTTAATGAGGCGTGTGCGGCGTTATCGATATGATAGGTTTGTGTCTGTGTGCGTCATTCTTGATAAATGGTGTTTTATTTTACAACAATAATTTTATGAATTATTTTGTTTGAAAAAATCTTTTGTATTAGGTTTTTATAGAGTAGTTAAAACTGTAGGTTCTTAACGAAATAAATAGACATCTTAAGTAGAAAAGATGGTTAGGATTTTTTTACCACTAGAAAGGAGGAGACTTCAGTTGGCTTTAGGTAATATAATATCGTTGATACCGAAGAATGGTCACGAAAAAACATGAGGAAACCCCCATTGCATATATAAAGAAATTGACAAGAAATATACAGAGAGCAGAGCTTTTGGCGCTCCGTTCTCTTTGACTATCCCGCTAGGGTTAAAGCGAGATGTTAAAAAATAAAAAAAAACAAGTAGAAAGAATATTAAGAGAAATCGTTAAACTTTATATATCTTTTTATACTTACATAAACTCAAATAACTTATTTTTGTACTGTTCCATATGGAAAAAACAGTAGTAATATTCATAACGTTTCCATTATACTGAAACTTAATGCCAAGTAAGTTATATAGCATGAAAATTAAAAAGGATAGAATCCGAGACGAGTTCACGGACTAAATTTTGATACTATATAAATTTTTAGTCGTAACTGGTTTAAGCATAAAAATTTCTTCCGTTAGATAACCTATTAGAAATATGTCTAATATTAAGGACTACAACTTCAAATCATATCTATTCAACTACTCTAAAAGCTAATAATCATTCTTCTCCCTAATTGCCATTGCCGTTTTTCATGTAAAATCATTGTCTTCAACCAGCGTCATTGCCTTCTTTTACAATTTGCTGTCAATGATGTCGCTATCAATGATTAGTTTGTATAAAACATGATAGAACTTTATCAAAAACTCATTTAATGGAGGTACATGTATTGTGATTGTTATAGATTTCAAAATGTCAATATAAGTTTATTATATGTTAAAGATCACCGAAACATTTATAATCTTGAAGTAGTAAATAAAAATATCAATGAAGATTGATGAGCTAAAATTATAAGAATGCAAATTTAGACTCATCTCTGCGTTGCTAAAGCTTCCATGGAGTCTCATGCGACGTCGGAGAATAAAACTCTGCATGCTAACATTATTGTAACCCAAAATAAACAGTACATTAAATAACGTCGTTTTGTGGCAATATTTAAAAGAAAAACCCGAGCGATCAATGACATTATTTTTTTTTACCTTTTTTTGTGATCGATGTTTAAAAAAAAACTTGAAGTAGATATACACTTATTTCATTGAAAATAGTAAAAATAATATTCTTAACTCACGAATATTTTTAAACAGAAATGAGCTAAAAATACACTAAAATGGCAAGTAGAATATTAATTATTTTTATATAATATTCTTTATTGTACTAAAATACATAATAGACAAACACAAAAAAAGAAAAATCGTGTACAAAGGTGGACTTATCTCTATAAGAGATCTCTCTCTAAAATAAATTTTTGTAAGCACAACACACACAATAACATGGAATTTATGTGGAAAAAATTACGTTTGCAGTTTGCGCGCAGTTACGGTTTGCCGTGACAGATGTGAAATAACTAAACATTTATTTATTAAAATTAATTTCCAAAACACATAAATTATGGTTTATTTATTGCATAACAGCATAGATAACCAAACTAAAATAATTGATCCACTTTTAGGGTTCTGTACCTGAAAAGGAAAGAAATAGAACCCTTATAGGACTCAGTTGTACGTCAGTCTGTCTGTCTAGGCCATTTTACTTAAGATTGCGTTGAATATCAATCTGAAATTAATATCAGATATTCAGGTTTATAGTCCTTAGAGCACTTACAGAAAGAAAGTAAGCTTATAATACAACGCAGTCAAAACATATGAGAATTTATGTATCGTTTTTGCTTCATTTTGTATGAAATTCACCGCGTGATGAAAACCTATAGTGGACTTCCAATAGACCTACAGTTATAAAATTTAGAACGAAGAAAGATCTTACAATACAAATAAACGAAAAATTCGAAAAGCTAAAATTTACTAGTATTTCATAAATGTATTACAAACTTATATTTGTAGGTAATTTCATACCAAATAAGCATATATGCCCACCAAACTAAGTTACTTAACTTTATTTCGGCGCATCATAAAAACTTGTTAGGTTTTTCCCTGTTACAATCCTGACATTGATACAGAACCCTCTGAGGGCGAATCAGGCTCGCGCTTGCTCAGTTTTGAAATATAATTTAAGTATATTTAACACTTGAATAAATATTGGTATATTTCAAGCGGGCGTAGCCGCACGGGGGCAACCTCTTGTTATAAATAAATGAAAATGATTATAAATAAAACACATATTTGAATTTTCACGAATAATTTATTGGTCTTAGAGATACAGGTCTGAGATCAAACTCAGTGATAGTAACGTTTACAAAGAAGTTACTTAATTGAGTCCACACTAAAATTTCAGTTCGAAAATTAACCTAAAAATCGAAATTGTCTACCTTAACTAGTCCTTTTGATATAATCCTTTTCTTATAATCTACACACATTTATACAACCAGCGTATACAATATTAAAACTTTAGAGAAAGATGATATCCAAATGAATAAAAAAAAACAAAGAAAATACACTATATGCTGAAAAAATATTCAATTATTTTCATTTACGTGCTCAAAAGATTTAAAAAGTATTTTTTTTATTTAAAACTGTAATATAACTCGAATATCTGAAAATATGTAAGAAAACCTTTACTAATAAGAATTTTACTAAATTAAGTTTCAACAAGTCAATGAAGTTTTTACAAAATAAACTTCTGTACTTTTATAATAAAAAACATGCATTTAATATTAATATTTTTTATAAATATATTAAATTTTTATGAAAGCCACCAAAAGATTTTGTGATACAGAAAGTTCTTTTTTTAATTAAACATATATAAATATCAATGGTCAATTTGGAGTGGACCTTAAAAATATCAGAAATGTTATCTTCTGGTCAAATTCCAGACATTTTTTATTTAAAATATTCCATTTATTCAGTTATCATCTAAAGTTTAATATTTAAGAATATTTTAAAAATGTTAACTTAAAGTCATATTTTTGTTATAAGTATGAAAAAAACTTAATTGATTTAAGTACTCATAAAAGTTTCTTATGATCTAATATAGTGTACTCAGATAGACATCAAATAAAGGTTATTTTTTAAAATAAAAATTTATATCTTACGCTCAATAATAATAATCTATCTCCTACGTCAATCTTCGATTGTTCCATATATCTATCCAATCTCTAGATTCGATAGATATATGGAAGAATCGAAGATTGACGTAGGAGATAGATTATTTATAATGGGCGTTAGTCCACACTAATGTCGAAAAATATTTTTAGATAACACACAAAAATTTTAAGGTAGCAGCACTCAAACCCGCACCTTGGATATTTCCAAATTTTTATGTTTTCTAAAAATATTAACGAAATAAATGCTTATAAAAGCTTACATTAGACATTTAACTATTTATATTTAAATAGAAAGTTTGTCTTTAATAGGTTATTCGATACAACATTTTAGAATTCAGCAAACGTCAGGACTATTTTTGTTAGGTGACACATAGATACATTTCTTGTTTATATTAAAAGGCATTTTTTGAGGAACCTTCATGTTTGAAAAAAATTGAAATATTTAAATCTATATGTAGCTTTTCATATTTTAATATTTTAACTTTGGAACTGAATGTTTTATCTTTTGCAAAAACGCGTATGGTGCATTAAGGGTTATTGGAAACAATGGGTTCCAATAATTACTTTTAGGTACCAAATGCTTCCTGCGTTTGGTACCTAAAAGTTCGTATATGTTCTTTGATAAGATTCACGTAGCAGATACTTATCATCTGTATGTTAAAAAAACAAAACCCGCCTGCGTTTGGTACTTAAAGGTTAATTATTAGAAATATCTAATGTTCGGAAATATCAAAATGCACTACATAATTTCTTTAAAAATTTCAAAATTATATACTCATAAAGTTGGTTCTTTTAAATAAGTCAAAAAGCAACAGTACTGTTGTTTATTAAAATCGAACGGTTTGATTTAACTCGTTACAAAGTTTTATTACTTACACAGAAAATAAAGCGATAAAACAATTCATTCTCCATTTTTTTGTAATTTTAGAAATATTGCATTCTAAATGTCATTGACATTGCCTTTGTCTGAACACGGATTAGAACCGATAACCATCGTTTCATTACATATTAAAAAGTTTACACATTCATCTTAGTAATAAAAGACGCGCTGAATAACAAAATAAAATTATACTATAAATAATTCAACAACAGCAAGCACTTACGAATATCGACTAATACAATTCGAAAAAAATGCTTAAAAAGTTCAATTGAGCCAAAATATTATCAGCTGTTATGATCAAAACATAATAATACTGTTTATTGGAAGCTAATGGTGTATGTTAAAAAAAAATCTAAAATAAAAAAAATCTAATCAAATCAGCTTCACGCTGTACCCCGCACACAGTAGGGTAGGCAGAGGGAACCTAATGTTAAGACACTCCGTTCCCCACTTCCCGCCGAATTTTGGAAGCATTGCGTGTTGAGTGGCGGAACTTACCGCCGCTCTTTGCCTAGACACCAGAGTGTAGAAATGGAAAATATAAATTTTGAATAAATATTTCATTTTCTCGAGTGGGGATCGAACCCACAACCGTCGCGTTACAGTCACACTCTAGTGCCCCTGGGCCACGGCGGCCTCAAATTTAAAATAATTAGCACTTATTATAGAGGTTAGTCCAAAAAATAGCTACTAACTATTAATGACAACGACGTCAATTTCCAGGCAAACAAGTCATTAAAGTAATGAATTTGTCTAAAATATAAATTTCTAAAATTTAGTGTTTTACTTAGCCATTGTCACAAAATCATCTTTCTGTAGGAAAAGCTAAAATACATCTTTCACAAAGTGTTTCTATGTTTCCTTATCAAAGGTGTTAAAAATTTCATAAAACATATTTAGCTTCCAACTAACATTGAGTCACTACTAAAATTGTTACAATCAATATAGTAAAACTAATAATAATTACGCAAAAACAAAAAAAAAAGTGAATTTCATATCAACATTTAGACACAAACGTACAAAATTTCTTTCATTATGTTTGATATAAAATCCACTAGATTTTATATAATCACAAAATAACCTTAATCAGATCATCTCTTAGGAAGATCAACATTGTCAAAACTGATTTGGCGTCGCGCCCTCATCTTAGCTTCCTCGAACGACGGCATCGAATTCGATTTATAAATCGATTTCTCGCTAAAACCACTGCTGCTATTCGAGTTGGAATCGATATTGACTAATTTATCTTGCAGAATGTTCTTGGTACCACTCCTGGGCTGTTCTTGTTTGGTGGAATTAGTATAGTTTTCCTTTATTTGTGACGTAAATGAGAATGTCGATATTGGTTGTCTGGTTTTTATCTGTTGATAGGCACTAGCTGATATATAGCCGGTTATTTTATTGTTCTCGTTGGCCAATTTTATTTGTTCATCTTGAAAGCACTCTTCTACTGTACGACCTTGGATTATAGCGAAGACGTATTGACGTGCGAGTCTGTAAATTAAAAATAAATATTATTTGTTATTTTTTTTAAGTTTCACGCTTTATCACCCAGTGTAGGAAGAGGGAACCCTAGTGTCAAGACAGTCTATTCTCCCATTCTTCGCCCAATTTTCTAAGCATTGCACCTTATGCTTTGCCTAGTTACCAGAGCCAGGAAATGAAAATAAATTAAAGTTAACATATATCAAAAAGTTATGTAAAGATAAACATTGTCTAAAATGTGTAAACATCTAACTATAACTTAGTTTCTTATCAGAAGTAACCAAATGATAAATAACCGTAATGTGATAGTGATAGTGTCACAAGGTTACACTTAGTAACCTAATTATTATGTGGTTATATTTTTTATTAATATTATTTTAAAAAAATAACAAATATCACTAGTAACTTGAAATTATAAAACCTATTAACATATATTAATCGACGCAGAAAAGCCCATACAA
This sequence comes from Heliconius erato x Heliconius himera, assembly GCA_013421005.1. Taxonomy (NCBI): domain Eukaryota; kingdom Metazoa; phylum Arthropoda; class Insecta; order Lepidoptera; family Nymphalidae; genus Heliconius; species Heliconius erato x Heliconius himera. The sequence continues at coordinate 47,697 of JAATLQ010038107.1, read as the reverse complement.
ATATAAAAAACAAAATTTAAAAAAACCACAAAATATTACAGTATTACCACAAAGCACGGTCGACGAGTCTTTCTGAATCTTGCCCATTAATTCGGAAAGAAAATACTAAAACAAAAGAAAAAATCTCAGTTCGATTCTGCGCACCCATCAGCAACTAACTAAAGGCGGCCATGACTCGTCGACCATACTATACTTACTTAAACATAGTATCAGAAGTGGACAGTTTGGGTGCTGCTAACTTAGCAGCATGCTGGGGTAAAGTTAACAGCTTTCGTGTGAGACGAGCTAACGCTGATGCCTTTTCACGAAACCCTATTGAGGACATACGCCAGCCGTGGAGACGGAGCGCTTCGGTCACAGCCCATAGAAGTTTCTGGAAATAAAATCGAAAAATATATTTAAGTGTTTATATATTCACGTAACATAGAATGTCTCAAAAACTAGGCTGAAAATGGGGAACAGAATGTCTCAGATTCTCTCTGCCTTTTTGGCTATGCGGGACAAAACAAATTTATATCTAAATACATATAATAGAAAAAATTGAGGCAAATGTGTGACTGTAACTGCGACAGGCTGTGGCTCCGATACCTACTCGAGGAAAGTAAATATTTAATATTTTTATTTATTCGTTCTGGTGTCGAGGGAAGGCGCGGCGTTGAGATTCGCCACTCAACATGAAATGCGTTTAAAATTCGGCGAAAAATGCGAAGTAGAGGGTCTTAACACTAGTTCTCCCTCTGCAAAATATGTATATTGGAAAGAGTAATCAAAATTATATTTACCTTTTTATGGGTTTCATTTAACTCCGCCATATTCCTCGAAGATATCTCCGAAGCGCGTCGATTCAACGTTATAGGTTGCGACATATTCGAACCCATTGTATCACCACCAAAAGACAAACTCTTAGCTATTTTACTTCTACTTGTTTCCGGTACATCATCTAACGTGTCCCTTTTCCTTTTAAGAAATTGATCACTTGTGGAACCATCTAGACTTTTCGTCTCGGCCTGTCTTACTGGAGACCCGAACAAAGCACGTTTAGATTTCATAGCATGATGTGGTACTGAAGAACTAGGTACAGGTTCGATTTTCTTATGTTCTGGGCTGACGAACAACGCTCTTTTGAGATTTGGTTGGGTCTTTGATAAAGTATCGTCCATTAATAATCTTCTCATTGCCTTCTTTCGACTGGAACCACCGCTTTTTGTTTTAGGGGTCTTCGCTGGGGTCTTTCGGACCGGTGTCTTTTTGCCTGGAGTGCGTCTAGTTCTAGGACTTTTCCTATCGGCGGAGTTGATAAGCTTCCTGTGTGGGAAGAAACTAAAAAAATCTATTAGTACAAAAGTATATTTCAATTACATTTTCATTTAACATAATATTACGTGTAGCTTTTTTTTTGTATAATAAAATAAAAATTTGTAGCTTATAACAACTACAAAAATAATGAAGACAATTATTTTTCATAGAAAATAAGTACATTCTAAAGAAACATTTATTACAAACAACTTTAGAAAAATATAAAAAAAAAACTTCAAAATCTAGCAACTAGAACAGGAAAACCTACACAAAACACATAATAAAACATATTTAAATACTCACTTCTTATCAATAAGCACCATCTTGGCGGTAGAGGCTTGCGCTCTCTCATTGATGGTGGCCGCGCTGCAGAACACCTGGCGTCGACGCGCCAAGTGAGACAGTCTACGTCCTGGCGATTTCGCCTGGGCCATTCTGTAAAGATTCATATTCTTATTCATTTGTCATAGGTTGAAATCTTTAATTGAATAAATAATGTAAACTAATATCTAATCAGTATTTAACTATATTAATAACATAAAGCTGAAGCGGTTGTATTCTTAGGAACTACAGCTTGGAAGTTAAAAAAAAATGTGTTTGTAAGTTTATTATACACTATCGAAGAATTCTATATGTAAGTCACATCATTTTAATAGTTTTGAAGTAGCCCACCTCAATTCTATGAATTATGAATTTGAATTCGATTTTTTTTTTTAATTAAATTAAATCAGCTTCACGCTGTATCCAGCACACAGCAAGGTAGGCAGAGGAAACTTAATGTTAAATACTCCGTTCCCTACTTTCTGCCGAATTCTGGAGGCATTGCGTGTTGAAACTTTTTTCATTATGTAATTAATATACAACTCGTAATTATTTACAATTAAAAATGCAGGCAAAGCCGCAAGTTAAATCTAGAACTATACATGAAATAGTTGAAATGTTCCGCTAGCACTCGGGGGCTTGATAATATATTTTAAAAAATATTATCTGCAGACAAAGTGCGGCGTTGAGTTCCGTTACTTAACACACGCAATGTCCAATATTCGGAAACGACTCTGAGAGTAAAGCACTCCTTTCCATCCACTTAACTCTTGCTATGGAAGAACGTGACTTTTTTCATTCTTTTTCTTATTAAAAAAAATCAACTTAACGCCGTATCCTGCACACATCAAGGGAACATAATGTTAAGACACTCCGTTCTCCACTTTTCTTATTAGCTCTTATTAATTATTTTTATATAGTCTAGAAATTGACACTGCCTTATTAACAAAATTTACGTAATATGCACACAATAATACATAGAGTATTATAAATTAATAAATTACACAAACATTATATGTGACCTTAACCCACATATATATACGGCGACAAATAATGGTCTAAAATTAAAATAAAAAAGATGAATTTAATTGTTTTTTTTTCACACATATATTTCATCATAACTCTTTGTGAGGTTTTTACTAGAATCTTCTTAAAAAATTGTGTCGATTTTTTTTAAATAGTACCAGAAAATGGTTAATTTAAATACTTTACGTATATGAACACAAATATATTGTAGGTAAATAATATTTAAATAGGATAAAATTTCGTACAAAAAGATCCATAACTTAGTACTAAAAAACTATTCAATATTTTTTTTTGAGTCACGCTGTATAAAATAAAATGACATAAATATAGCGTTTGATAGCGGCATAGCGTTTGACTCGTCATTTGTGGGTTCAATATGCCACTGGGGAAAATAAAATAGTTTCACATCTTTACGACCTCAAGTTCCGCAACTCAATATCTAAAGTTTCAAAAATAAGAAGGAAAATGGGAAACGGAGTGCCTTAACACTAGGTGGCCTTTGCCTACCCTTTTCTCACGGGATATAGCGTGAAGCATACGTAAAATTTTAATTAAAAAAACTCTTGAATATGATTTTTTATCCGAATTATTTATTTATTATTTATTTTTTATAGTGTTCGTTGTTTCGATAATTGTTAATATGTGGTTTGTCCCACCAAAGCTAAAATATATTAAAAAAAACTCACTTAAGCCTCAAAGCTTTACGTTTGCTCGCGCTGCTCGGTGACTGTAATCCACCTGAATAAATATTGACACTAGTGTCCGTTTCAGCCCCTATAAACCTTTCTGCGTAACGTTGCATCAGTTGTTCTAGTTTCTCCGAATAAGAGGTTAAGTTGTAACTGAAAAAAAAATGTTTAAATTAATAAAATAAGTAAATTTTGTATTACTTTGTAGAGTAGGGTCGATGAGTATTGGCAGACCTGATTTTTGCTGTAGATCTAAGCAGATTTAATTTTAAAAATATACCATTTTATTTTACTTTTGATAAAAAAAAATCCGAGTGAACCATGCAAAAAAAGTTCATAAAAACTAACTTAAGGGCAGCCAAGACTCGTCAACTTTATTCTAATAGTAGTAGAAATTTTGCTTATTGACAGTTTTAGGTTATACCTAACGTGATTTTTGTTTTTTTTTAGCTTCAAATTTTATATAAATATTTTTAAGTATTGTATTAAAACGTAATATTTAACTATTTCATGATTTTTTTGTGTACCATGCTTTTTGGTTCCTTAGACTGGTTTTCGTTTTTTTTTATTATACATATATAGTTGACAAGCATATTGGGTGCTTTCACTTCTTTAAGCATGGGCGTACTCGAAACGTGCTTGCCGGGTGCCGTCTCTGGGGACATAGGGAACCACAAGCGAAAAACGCGACGGTCTCGTTCAAAATGGGACGTCTGGTTACATAAGTTACCTCAAGATTTAGACTTAACTGTTCTTAAGTGTAAATATTATAACCTTAACAAATATTCACTCGAAGAAATGAAATATTTATTTAAATTTATATTTTCATTTCTTCGCTCTGGTCTCGAGGAAAAGCGCGGCACTGAGTTCCGCCACGCAAAACGCAATGCCTCCAGAATTCGGGGGCAGAACTGATAAATTAACAATAGATCCTGTCTGCCTACCCTGCCGTGTGCGCGCTACAACGTGAAGCTGATTTATTTTTATTTGCTGGTAGGATGTAAATTATTATAATCATATTAAAATTAATTGACAAGAGCATTTACGATTTTTTTTGTAAAGATTGAGCAAGAACACAAAATATAAAGAAGAATGTTTTATAGTTCTGTTATTAGAAAAGTACATCCTAGGATTTGTAATGAAAATATAAAGCAATTGTTTTATTGAATTGTGTGTGTGTGTTGTTGTTATATTTTATATAAAGTGCAAAGCTGTTAATACACAATCTGAATCGCAACATCATCATAAGCTAATTGTTATATGTGTTGTTTACAAATATTGTCATTACTAGTGGGCATTGGCAAGTAATTAAATCTAACATCATGTTTATTTAACTAAGGCAAATGTATAATTAATAATCTAGTATTGTAAAATTCTATATATAAATCTGTAAATACTAGTTAAAAATAATAAAAAAAGACCTATGTATTAATATATACAGCTACAATAAGGTAGATAAAGAGTAATTGGGAGTCAAAAGACTTCATTTTACTATTTCTTCCAAAAAGAAACAAGTGAACTCTGCACAAAAAAAAAACAAGACTACAAAGAAAGGATTATATGATAATATTTGTTGCAACTTCTAATTATGAAGCGATTTTGAAAATAATTTGTTTTGTAAACAGATGTTGAAAATTTTGCATGAGATAAAAACCTAGGACAGTTAGAGTTATAAAATACCATACTAGCATAGCTAGATAGCTATTAATCATATAACAGAGGTAACCTAGTGTTAACACACTGCTCACCCAATTTTCAATATATTAACATGTTGACTGGGCTTAATCTTATTACCAAAGCAAGGAAATGAAAATAATTATTTTCTTTGCATAGGAACCAAACCTACAATCACCACATTTACAGTCAGAAGTCAGAAGATGCCCATTACACCACATTGACCCCAACTATTACAATACTTATCAAATGTGAAATATTGAATCTTTTAATAGACACAGACAGACGGAATAGTAGACAAAAAAAACTTACTAGACATCGTAATGTTTGCACTTCAATAAATCCGGCCATCCCGTCTCCAACGCTTCTGTTTCTGAACACATTTTCAAATCAATACTTTTATCGCTTAAACTAGTGTTTGCTTGTGATTCAGATTTTGATATATTACTAAAGCTAGTTTTTGATGTTTTTGCTGATATATCAATTTCTGTCTCTTGAAGATCATCCATTGGTCTAGGTGGTATTTTAATAAAAGATATTTTCTTTGTTGGTGTCATTGAATTAGCTTCTATGTTTATGTTTTCTTCATCATTAAATGCAGGTAAAAAGCAGTAGTATTTTTTTAACATTTGTGTTACATCAGTCTTCAAAGTTGTCACAGATGGCGGAGGTAATACTCCTTGTAATGTTTCCTAAAAGTAAACAATTTTATTTTATATTTATAAAAGTGTTAATGCTAAACAATATATTTGGTATCATTACTTAAATTGGTGTAAGACATAAGTGAGCAATGTAGTTGATACATGAAATGTAGTTAATACATACAAATAAATGATTAAATTGAGGGACCATTATAGTACAACATCTGAGTATAAACAGAATGGTTGTTGCTTCAATCTACACTCAGAGCAATGTATTATTTTAATTTTCCTGATCTGGTAGACAAAGTGTGGTGTTGAGTTTGTCATTCAACACTAAACGAACAGTATTAACACTAAATTATCCAATTTGCACCCTTCTATGGCTTCCACTTGCTTCTCTCTGCTTACCTTATTATAACACAGTAAAATATGGCTAATAGATGGCTCAATATTTTTTTTATTAAATAACAAAACAAATTTTGACCTACCTCAATTTTTCTAACTTTTCTCTTGTCATATGCTTCATACTGTTGAAGAAATTGCCAAAATGGTTCTGGTTGTGGACTAGCTTCTATTTCATCTTCATCAGAAAATATGTCTGGGGAGCGCATTCCACTATCATATGATGCATCAAGAGATGAGTAGCTTTGATCCAAATTCCACTTTGAACTGCCATCAGCAACTTGAGCCTTCTTACTAATGTCCTCTTCATATTGTGAACCACTGTTAGTAATAACTTTGTCATTTTTCACAGATTCCAAAGTACTTTTGTCCTCACAATCACTTACACTATCAATCTTTTTATCATCAGCACACATACTGCTATGCACTTCCGAGTTCACTGTAGGTTCATCATTTAGATTTAATACACTTCTAGCTGTGCTTAAAGCAGTGATAGGATCTACAATAGGTTTTAGCTTTTGAACATGTTTTAAAATTGTGCCATTGAAGGATAGCTCACTGATTGGGAGCTTAAAAACATTCTCAGTAGTTTTAATGTCACGAAACATTGGTACACTATCTACCGCATTGTTACTATTTTCCATTGTAGAGGTTATAAATACCGTTTTGAATCCCTCAGATTTTGATTCTTCGGAGGTCACTGGTACATCAGTAATATTCGATTTATCATTCAAACATTGGTTTGTAACAGACGAGGCTTCGGAAAATGATGTCGCTAGAGAAATACACGGCGACTCAATTTTTGTAAATTCAGAGTCGGACACTTTTACTGAGTTAAAATTTAATTGATGTAATGGACTGCATTCTGCCTTGCTTAATTCTGCATTATTATGATTAGATATTTTGGATTGTGTGACTGTAGACAAGTCTATGTTACCACCACTATTAGAACTGTTACAATTACTGGAGAGCTCACTCAGGTCGTCGTGGTTATCATCAAAATTATCAACAACATTAAAACTTCTCATATACCGCTCATATAAGGAAAAACTATCGCTCATTGAATGGCAATTAGAGTCTTCGAAGGATTCCATTACCACCACTGACGAACATTACGCACTTGAAAATATCATCTTGACATTCATCATATCATTAAAACAAAATTAAACGTTGAACATTAAGCTAATAACTACAAGTATATGTTAGAAGTTAGAACTTAGAAAAGAAAGGCGCGCAGCGCCAAATGCACTAGCCAGACATCATTGTTGTAGGAATTGTAATCCAAATTCTCTTTCACGAACCGGAATATACAAATTGCAATAGACAATGACTACCTTGACTCCACAGATATTTTATTACATATCAAGGAATATACACTCTATAGAGTATATAAGTATATAACTTATCTGTGGCAATGAGTCAATGGCCAATGACCTACGATGCGATTGAACCGCACTGCCCTCTGCCAACATTATAAAAGAAGTAGCATTACTATTATTCTATACATGAAAATTAAACAAACATATACTCTATTCATTATGGCATGAGACAAAATGTAAACAAAAAAATTCTGTTTCTCAAACTTTATTGTATTTTTTTATTTGTATTAATTTATTTAACGTGGAATATTCTAAATACAGCATTATTGCTTGTTGTGCTTGAATGTTATTTATAAAATACCTTTATATAATATAAGAACACGTTTCTTCTACGTGTAAGCACATTAATAACAGTCACTTTTTCCAATGAATTCATTGGACATTTCTTTGATTGCTTTTTCTTCGGTGAAGCGCAAGCGTTGCTTGATCCAGGTTTACTCATGTTCTAAAGTATGAAAATATCAAAATAACAGAAACAATACAAAATATAACAAAAAACAGAACAACCAGAAAATAATTTTAAACTTAACAAAACATTTTACTTAAAAAAAAAACAAATAAAAATATCAACAGAATCATGAAAATTCAATGAAAATAACTGAAAATGGTGGATATAATCTGACGGATGACAAAATGTTCTAATATTAATAATATTAGAATAATGTTCAATTATGTTCTAATATAAATATTAATTACGAGATATAATTTATTTTTATAGTATTAAAATATGTCTGAACACTTGAGGCAACAATCCATACCTCCATACCTATATTATAAATTCGAAAGTAACTCTGTCTGTCTGTCTGTCTTTTACGCAATCAGGGCCAAACTGCAGGTAGGTTATTTCAGTTAGGTTATCTATACCGTTGTTATACACTTAATAAATCGTAGTTTTAGTTTTTTGGGATTTTATTGGATATTGCTCGCAAAACTTATCATATTAATGTACAAAGAAGTTTATTTATTTCATATAGTATCAAGTGCGCGCGCAAGGAAAACACGTGAAAAGATTTTTCCCAGGTAGGTAAATCAGTAAAATCGATTACTGCAAGTCCATTATAAATCAGTTCAGTTGTTCGGGACATATATATATAGCTCGGGGAAATAGAAAGAAATATAAAATTATTTTTTATTGTATTTGAGTATTATGTAAATAACCACATGCACTTGCAAAAACATAGCACAACACATTTAATTTTAATACTTTTAAATATTTATTTTACTTTGATTATATTCATAATGTAGCTGGTTTTGTTTAGTTTTTTTTGTTAATATTTAACTTTGGTTAGATATTTTTTATTAGTTAGATATTTTTTCTAATAATAAGAATTTTCTCTACTTATTATTCTTTTTCGGATTATTATGATCATTTAGGCTTAAATTTTCTTACCAACCCTATTAAAAACTAAAAATAATTCCATAAATATATTTAATAAGCATTGGTATAGTTCAAGCGGGCGCAGTCGCGTCCGGGTCCGCTAGTTAAAATATAAATATAAATAACCTGACTACCTGACTACGGCGTAACAAAAAAGAGGGCTATGATTCTGTACGTAGCTTCTAAAACATTCATCATACTTTGATAAATGAGATAGAATATTCTTTAAGCATGTTGTTTTATACAAGTCAAACGACCAAGTTAGAAGAAATTTGCTATATATTTATCAAATATCGCAGTACGTAACTTGGCCTGGCCTAGAGACTTCATTACTTTTTATAGATATAGAAAAATATATAGTTCCATCGAGACTTTGCTGGTTTTTTATGGGATAATTTTAGTAGAAATTAACTTCTTTTACAGAAAGCATATTCTTACTTGATTAGCTTAGCTGAGCTCTTAATGCCGTAAATTAATAGATAAGAGTAACGACTAAATCAGACTTGGCGAGGTGTAATGGGCACATTAGGTTTTTTTTGTTGTAATTGTATAAATCTATTACTCCCATAATTTAGCCGAGCTCTTAAGTTTTTCATGAGACCATCAATTTTTATATATCAAAAGAAGAGTCCCACCACGCTGAATAAAGTATTCAAAGTCAGTATGTCGATATCTATAATAGTTTGGCTGGGCTCTTACAGTTTCTCATCAAGGTATCCAGATTTTCAAAACTCGTATATTTCATTGTTTTCTCTTTATGTGGCTATTTGAGGCCAGTCGTGGAGCAAGGGCACAAAGTGTGACTGTAAAACCGACTGGTTGTGGGTTCGATCCCTACTAGAGGAGATGAAATATTTATTTACATTTATATTTTCATTTTCTTCTGGTGTGAGGGGAAAAGTGCGACGTTAAGTTCCGCCACTCAACACGCAATGCCTCCAGAATTAGGCAGAAAGTGGGGAACGGAGTGTTTTAACACTAGGTTAACTCTGCCTACCCTGCTGTGTTCAGGATACGTCGAAATCATAAAATTTTACTTTCGCATGACTTCAGAAATATATGATCTACAAGTTTAAAATTTAGAGGTTCTGGTATATGTTTAAAGATTACTTAAAATGACGATTATTTAAAATCTCTAAATCTATCCAGAGTTTCCCAAATAGAGGCACGAATCACGAAAATATGATTATAGAAAAGGATGGTACAGCAGTGCTTTGATTTGAGCTCGAACTTGGCGGGGGCACTAACATTCTCTCAGATTTTCATATTTCATAATTATTATGCACGGTTATGTTCTAAAAAACACAATGAATAGGTATTAAATTATTAAAAATGTGTTACCAGTATATTATTTTTGTAAAAGTTAATTCATATATCTGTACTGTACATATTGTCTGTACGTGGCAATTTCAAGTGAGAATATTTTCTTCGTTTATATTTTATGGAACGTCAGTATCAGTAGTCGGGTTTTAGTTTTTGTGAACTATAGAAGTAATTTTTATTACTTCTATAATTCACATTGTATCGCGCACATAGCTACGCTACGCTTTACTTCGTTACCAAAGAAAATGAAAATAATAGTGTACGTGAATCCACAATCATCGCGTTTACGTGAATAAGCACGTGATTTGACTACAGGCTTGTGCTCCTGAGCCACGATATCATGAAATAACTTTTTTGGAACAGAAATTAACGCATTTCAACCGATGACACTAGATGTATTTTATTTTGCCTTTATTTGATATTCTCTGTTCACCCCACTCGCTAACGTAGAAAGATAATTATGTTCTTTTAAAGTCTGTACCGATTGTCAAATGCCAAGTGTAAAAATTGAATTATTGGGTCTGTGTTCAGTGTTATCAAATGAAAATTGTCAATATTAATGTTTAATTATTTAATTATCAATGTTTATCGCGGCTTTTTTATTTGTAGGTGACTTCAGTGTATAGTTAACCTTAAATGATACATTTGTTGATCAATAATTAATATCATTAACTTTATGAATAGACATTTATAGTTATAAGTTTGTACTTGTGTGTATCGAGTTTGGTTAGCGGCTTATGAAGTAAGTTGATATTATAATTAATAAAACATTTTTCCTAAAAAATAATTGAATAAATCACACAATTTATGAATATACATAATTAATATTATTTGAGCTGTTTTCTGTGTAAATTTTGGCACATTAATAAGAAAATTAATTATTAGCAACAGCCTAACTGTTATAACCTGTTTCTAATTTTAATTACCTTATTTATTTAAAAACGTTATTTATATGAGGCCGTCGTACTGCTGAGGCATGAGCTAAAGACTGTAAACGCAGCAGGTTGAGGGTATAATTCCCATTGATTTAATAATATTTTTTTCGCTCTGGTCAACAGGCAAAGCGCGGTATTGCATTCCGCAACTAAACAAACCAAATCTCAAGTATTTGGCGGAAAGTGGAAAACAGAGTGGCTTAATAAGAGGTTCTCTTTTCTAACTCTGCTATGTATGGGATACAGCATGAAGCTGAAAAAATATTATATTTTTTCAGTTGTATTAACAATGTGATTATAATGAAAGAAAGATATATACTTAATACTACTAAAATTAATTATACTTTACGCACACAAGTACTACCTTTAATGATTATTGGAAGTTAGATAATATCATTAATTAATACCCACTATTGTTATTTAAAGTTGTTTTTAAGATTTGTTTACGTTTTCATTTGTTTTTATTATTATGCCCTGCCCAATGTTTTTATTTTGTAATTGTTAATATATTAATTAAATACAATTCCTTACTAAAGTATAGTAGAGGCTACTGTAGTGCAGTAGTACATTATCAAAATGTGAATTCAACAGATTTGGGTTTGACTGCCACTGGAAAACATATACTATCTTCATTTCTTCACTCAGGTAAGAAGATGGAGAGCTGCAATATTCTGCCACTCAACACATAAAGTCTTAAAAATTGGGAAAGTAGGAAATAGAGTGTCTTAACATTAGGCACCCTGTGCCTACCATGCTAGGAACCTTGTTTTAAAAAACAAACAAAACAGTATTCTTAACATTACAAATCTATTACTTAATATTTAACTGACCTTTACTCTGTTATAATTAGTTTCTGTTAGACTATAACAATGTTTATACATGTATGATAATTATATATCTATAAGATAACACAATATATTGATAACATTTTGTGTTACAATTTACAAAACAATTTAGTGCCTATGTTCCCTTAGAATAAAATAGTATGATTTTTAAAAGTTTAAAGAAAATAAATTTTATACAGTCAAAGTAGTCAATGCTGCCATTTGCATCTTTAAAATAGCATAGAAATTCAAATATTAAGCACTTTATGGCCCCCGGTGGGAATCAAACCCACCACCATTGTATTTACAGTTGTGTTTTTGTGCCATTGGGCCAGAATGGCCACCACTAAACACACAATACCTTAATAATTCTGCGGAAAGTGGAGGAGTTAGTGTCTTAATACAGACGAAAGCAGTGGAGGAAAAAAAGAAAGGAGTGAAAACAGTGGGCCTTGACAGTAAGTTCCCTCGGCATATGCTGATAAACGGGAAAAAACATAAATCTGATATTTAGAAGTTCTTCACTCTCATTCAGACAATTTAGAAGCCCCTAAATCTTCAGCATTCCTAATTGCTCAGGTACAATAATCAAAAAAGTTAAACTTATTATAAAAGTTTTACCATTTTAAAACTTACACAAGTAAATAATTCAAATTAGAATTTTTTTACAATTCATAATGTATTGTATTAAAACTTTATATTATTCAAATAAAAAAATACTTTCTTATTATTTATTTTTCTTAAATATACACTTAAATCTATAAAATACAGATAATAAAATACCTATTTTCGAAGTAAAAGCAATAAATACATGCATAATTATAAAATAAACAATCTACAAGGTATATATTTATTAAATATTTTGTCACTGCATATTTGTCTTGGCTGTCTCGATATCTGACTATGATTGCACTAACCTACGCCCTTTGACCCTGTTTATAATTACTCCCAACAACCCATTCTCCTGGCGTTACTCGGTGATAGTGGTAGACTTTCAACGGTTTTGATAATCTTAAAAATTCTTAACTTCAGTGTTCATATTCGGTAAGTTTTTCAATATTACATATTTCTTTAAATAAAAACTTAGTTCTAGATTATAATGAAAGAAAAATATTTAAATGTAAGTTTGTTAGATTTTTTTAAAAATTAGCTGCTATTGATTTCTTAGAACCTTAAGCTGAACCAGAATATTAACAAACCAATAGCGTTAGAAAAACAGAATTTATTATTATGTAAATTATAATTTTCATTTAATTTTTTGGCTTAAATAACAAATACATTCAATACAGTTTCTTAATAAATGTATATGAATAAGGGGCGAGGAGGACCGCATGTTTTGCTCCATTGCTGTATTTCTGTATTGGTGACCAAAGGAAAAGTGTAGATATAGTGCGTTCATTTTACTGATATCTGCTACCAGTGAACTATATAATAACATATTTAGGCCTTTTAGTGTCGTGTCATATAGTATTAATTGGTAAGGTGACTCCTTTTATCATCAGAATATCGCATCCAAAAATTTATTGATTGTAAAAACATATTTTGAATTAAACTTTTATCTATATTTCGTATGTATTTTATAGTTTATCGTAAAGTGTAATCGCTGCAAGAGATATTTTATTAAATGCAAGTTCGAGAAATTGACTTAAGATTAAATTGCCGTTTTGTTTCATATTTAAATTTATATTTACCATATATTTATTATATGACTTTCTTTTTTATTTTATGTAACTTCCTTTCAAGAACGTATTTGAAAAGCATGTTTGAAATGTAGAGTTACGTGTAGGCATACAAGTGATATGATACAAAAAAATGTCTAATTTAATATAAATACAATCGCGAAAATCAATGTAATTTCTTAAATAATATCGATTGAAGTAAATATATTGAAAAAATAAAAATAATTCAGCTTCACGCTGGATCCCGCGTTTTGCCTCGACACCAGAGCGAAGAAATGAAATCAAAAAAGTATATAGAATTACCTTATTAAGTGCAGATTAAACAGTAAAACCGTTCAGATGTTTGTTATAATTCTTTACAGTCGTATCTTTGAACTACAAATCTCTTATTTCTTTCTAGACATCTAAAATATATTTAAAATTTTTATATGGAGGTTAAACCGTATGCACATATTGTGTTATCACGTTTAAATTACAAAACCATTCTCAAATATTTACAAATACACAATTTATCTACTATCTCCATAAAAAAAGAGAAACGTATAGAAAATCCTTTATTTTGATTTACGTTTCTGGAATATATTTGCATATTTACTACTAGTGGGCGCGCGCAGCTTCGCCCGCTTATTTGGACCTTAGGGGTGAATTCTAAAAAAACCATGAAACACGTGTTCAATAAAATATTTTTAATAGTCTGAATTTAAATTTTTATAAAAAGCGGTGGCAATTTAAAGATTTTTCCATATAAACTTTCAACCCCTTATTTGAACCCTTAGGGGGTGAATTCTTAAAAACCATGAAACACGTGTTCAATGAAATATTTTTAAGAGTCTGAATTTCAAATTTTATAAAAATCGGTACAGATTAAAAATTTTTTCCATACAAACTTTCAACCCCTATTTCATCCCTTCAGGGTTAAAATTTTTCAAATTCACTTCTTAGTGGATGTCCAGAATATGAAAATAAACATCGGGTATTTCGGACGCAGATCCCGATAATTTACTTAATATGCTGTTTACACTGTCGACGATGTGAATTTACAAAACTATCAGAATCTTGGAGGTATCGCGTGTTGAGTAACCTCAGCTCAACCCGCAACGCCGCGCTTTGCCTCGACTCCGGAGCGAAGAAATAAAAATATTAAATATATAATTTTCTGGAGTAGGAATCGAACCCACAACATGCTGCATGCAAATCCACACTGTGCCACGACTGGTCTCTTTAAATTAATTTGATAGTCAATTGAAAAAGAATAATAATTAATTTATTTGGAAATATATGTGATAATGTAACATTTTGGGCGAACCACTTCACGTGAGCGAAGGTTCGAGTAGGAGTTCAACAGATAAATACTATCGGCTGCAGTCAATTAAGCGAATTAGGTACTGTGTTTATCATTTAATAATTAGTGGTGTAATTGCTGTTCGTTATTATTATATTAATAATGTCTTAGTTTTCATTTTGTTTTATTTTTTTTCTTCTTTGTTTCAAAGTTATAATTGTTTGTGTCTTCCGCATCTAATAATAGACTTAATTTATTATCTGTCTATACTTCTATCTATACTAATATAATAAAGCGGAAGAGTTTGTTTGTTTGTTTGTTTAAACGATAGGATCTCTGGAATTACTGGTCGGATTTACTTTTTGTTTGTTTTATATGAAAGCTATATTCTTCAGGAATGCTATAGGCTATATGACATTATGTTTTAATTCTTAGTTAGCCTTAAATAATAAAATAACAATAATTAGGAACGACATCGTATTACTTTAGCCGCGTGCGCCGCATTTAAATATATGTAAGTACATTGCACTACAAAAACATTCAGTTTCATAAGTTTTTAAATAAAATCAGAGAGAACCTATATCTATCTCTTATAAATGAGTCATTTTGGGACAAAAAGTAATTGATAGTTGATTTTTATTAGACGAAGATATTTAAATGTATATTATAAAATATGCATGTATTGAATTACTCTTTGAAAAATCCAAGCATAATATATTAATAGAAAGTGACTTTTTTATATTATGTTACGATTATTTTACAATTTTTCTACTGATGTCACGTCAACAGAAGTAGATGCATTACCAGTAGAGAACTTATCAACACGAGTGAAATGTTTCCTTTAGATTAAATAATGTGAAAAGTAATAAATGGTGATAAAATATTTTGGATACATACTTTAAGACAATGAATAATTTAAATATCAATATAGTTTAAAGTAAATAAATAAATGAATTAGCTTCACGCTGTATCCCGCACACAGCAGGGTAGGCAGAGGGAACCCAGTGTTAAGTCACAGTGTACCACACTAAGTATAGTTTACAGTACCTACTAAATTTTAAAATTACGTTCTCAATTTAAAGTTGTACCATTTTTATATATAGAAACTGTACGTGGCTCCCGATACATAACCAGATGAATGAAGTGCCCTCCTTCTCTTTGTGAACTGATTGTAAAATCGGAAAAGGCGACATTGTGTTCGTTCTATCTGGTGAACTTTGAATACATTGGATTTCATTTAAATTTACATTATTCTTTAGTTAAAATTATCGATAATATTATCAGATTATTTATTAAAAAAAAACTTGTGTGATTTTTTTTCGACGATTCTATCTTAAAAACTGGTTAAGTGTGAGTCTGAGTCTTTCGTACCAATTTCAGGATTGTAGGTCGACGGGAAATCAAATATTTAAAAGTTTGCACTAATTTTGTATGAAAAGAACTGCAAATATAAGTTTGTAATATTTTTCTATGAAATACCTACAATTTTTCACTTTTCGTATTGTTTCCTTTATTTTTCATTGCGTTTCATTTATTATAAACTTATATGTGTAGTTGATTTTTTCCATAAAAAATGAGTGCCCGCAAACTTAAATTTGTCAATTTTTGTAAGTTATACTTCCCGTTGATCTACTAATTTGTACGGAAGCTTCGATGGGTGAGTCGACTCGCACTTAACCGGTTTTATCAATTTTCCTTTTTTACTATTACACGAGACATGTTATGTAAGTAGCGACCTGCTTGCGACTTCGTCCATTTGAAAGTGATATATACCTTTAACTTTTTTATTTATGAATGGATTGATAAAAAAATAAACACCAAAACGCAAAAGTCAAAACAGTATTTAAATCGGTTTGGCCGTTTCTGAGATTTATGTGCACCAACGCTAAGACAAACCTATCGGTTTTTTCCATGTACAGACACCGATCAAATATAGATCATTTTCTTTTTTCGTTAGTTGTATGTTAAATGTAGTATTAATAAATAATAACTTTGCCATCTTTTTATCTATTTTCAATTCAGCATTCAATATTTTAAATATAGTATTGCCATTTGTACGCTAATATTAATTGTCTTAAATCAACACACGGTCCTACAGTCCGGTATTGTCGAACTTGGGAAATCTTATCTAAAACATTCCGTATATTAAAATTTATAGCTTTTATTGTCATTTCAATCGCCCATATGTAAATTATATGGTGTTTGTTTATCAAAAATTATTTTATTACAAGTTTATTAGTTAAAAGTGTATAATCCATGAGTAAATTCTCTTTTAGTTTTCAGTTATGGAACTGGTCTCGTTCGCGAAGGAGGTGCTTCAGAGCGCGGCGGAGCGCGCCGCGAGCTACCGTCTGGGGCAGACGGTGATCAGATACGCGGACCGTGCTTTGTGGGTTGTAGAAAAGAGTGCGAAATGGGCTGTACCACCACCACGTATGTGTTTTGTTGTTGTTTTTTTACTATATTTGCATATTAGGGTTGAAATTTGCTAAAGAAGCTAAAGAAAAAACCGTATTCCTAAAAATAACCTATTTTTTTAATGCTCAAGCAATCGTTATTAACTCCAATATTACATTTTTTTTTAATTATTATTAACTAAAACACACCACGGAGTTTGCTTGATTTTCTGCTCATTTTTGCTTTTGTTTTTTGTGATTTTTACTTATTTGATATTATTTTAATATATGTACTCTGATACACAATTGCGTATCGAAAGAGCAGAACCTATATAACGAATATTACTATTACTATTATTATAGTACATTTAAAGATGATATTTATAATAACATAATTATTTATATATTTTTTCTCTCATTTTGAACTAGACAAACTAGAAATAGACAGGTATAATGCTGCTATTATATGGATATAAGTCAGTAAATCGTCTTGTGTCCAATTTTACGATTCAATTACTATAATATACCCGATTGTGATGTAACTGCGACGATACAACAAGTTAACTGGATTTTAAAATGTCTTTATTGAAATTGCAAAAAAATGCTATTTCAATTTTATTAAATGCTGTTAAAGTTTAATTAAATATTATCAATCAAGAAACAAAGTAATGTTATGTTAATAAATAATACATATAAATTAGAAATTAATTATAAAGGTTAAATATGTATATTTACAAAAAACAAAACTTAAATATCTTTAACTTCTTTTCAACAAGTACTTAAATATGCATGATTTTTTGCTTATCTAATGTAGGAAAAATACATTTTATAAAGAAATATACTATTTTAACATTTTTATGTTTTGATGTTCGTAGTCTAGTTTTTTCTAATATAAGTAATTAACAAAAAACTCTTTGTTAGTTATTATATTAAGTAGATTTTTTTTGGATAAGAAATATTTTATAAATTTTATATGTATGTATATTCAATATTTTGTTCTAATACAATAATACAGAATAATGAGAAAGAACTATATAATAGTTGTGATTTGTGTCTTTAATGGGTAAAGTGGAATATTCGCTACCGGTATTTAAATTTTGTATGAAAGAAGTCTTATTTTAGCTAAATGTATGTCAATTACGAATAAAAAATATTTTATCAATTTTGATTTTATTGCTTCCAATACTTTGATAAGGCAATCTTGTATGCGATTACTTCCTTAGGTACATTTCAGGAAATAATATTAATAAAAGCAATCAGTTTAAAGCATTTCTCAGTAAAATAGTCACAAAGAAGGTTCTTTGTGCTGGAGCTAGGTAGCTTAGCCTAGTAACAAGACGTTCCTTTTCCTCCTTATTTTCGAGACACTTTACGTCTATTGACGGAACTCAACACATATGTAGAAAACGTGCATGAAGCTAAATCATTAAATCTCATATTTATAAACTGCTCCCAAGTCCTGAGATCGATCTTAAGATGTCATTTCATTCATAGATTTATATAATTTTTTGCTAGTGAATAATAAATAATTTTTATCAGAGCACATTTTGATTAACCCCATACTCTATATACAAATAGTTGTAAAAATGCAATTTATATGCAAACACTAAATGATAACGAATTTTAGTGACGTGTTATTAGAAAAAAAAATGTATTAGCCATAGAAATAAGTGCTTGTGAGGCTTAATTCTTTATTATTCTTCTTTATAAATTTCTTTAATACCTATTCTTTAATAATTATACAAACCTTATTTTAAATTTGGTATATTTTAAGTTCCACTTGACCACAGTCTTATGTGATAGCTATAATATTTTGCAGCTTCTTCATTTACACTCATATCGGATTGATTTGCATTTGAGTTATTATTTTGAGTAAATTAGTCAGTGGTGTAAAAAAAATTAAGTTTTATCGTTTATAATTTAGCTGATTGAAAATATATATATGGGAAAAATACTTATAAATTGATTACAAATAATAATTTAAGATAAGA
This sequence comes from Heliconius erato x Heliconius himera, assembly GCA_013421005.1. Lineage (NCBI taxonomy): Eukaryota > Metazoa > Arthropoda > Insecta > Lepidoptera > Nymphalidae > Heliconius > Heliconius erato x Heliconius himera. Next base: position 28,461 of record JAATLQ010038107.1, on the reverse strand, counting down.
AAACTATTAATATAAAATTAAGAAGTAATCGAAATATGTAACCTTTTTTTACTGTATAATAAAAAGATTGTAAATTTTAACTCATCTTTTTCACTTCCATATTGATTACTTTTTCAATTGCCAATTACACAAAAAAAATAATATTTTTGACGATAACTAGGTAATTTTTAGCCCAATTTAAGGCCGGTCGTGGCGCAGCGGCACGAAATGAGACTGTAAAACCGACCGGTTGTGGGTTCGATCCCCACTCGAGGAGATGAAATATTTACTTTAATTTATATTTCCAATTCTTCGCTCTAGTGTCGAGGTTAAGCGCGGCGTTGAGTTCTATCACTCAACAGGCAATGCCTCCAAAATTCGGCAGAAAGTGAGAAACGGAGTGTCTTAACACTAGTTTCCCTCTATCTTCGTATATCTCCATATTTTGTTTTGTAAACGGCCCAAATGTGTCATCTCCACTCAAATCCTATTATTAAAAGACAATTTTAATAATATAAGGATATTATTTAAATTGTCTTTTAATTAATATTAAAATAATATTTTAAAATAATCCCTTTAAACCTATTGTATTATTAATAAAATGTATATATTTATGTAGTGGATCAAGAAGACAGACCACAACCAGAACTGATCCGTCCATTGCCATGGGTGTTCTTCCTTGCGTTACTCGCCGTACTACGCCTCACGAGAGAATCTCTATCTCTCATAAACTTAATGCGCGGAAAACCGCCTTTACGATCTGCTGACGTCGTGAGTATTGAAATATTTTTTTGTTTTTTTCTTGCTATCTTTTTGAATAAAGATAGATCTATATAGATAGATAGATAGATCCTAGTTTCAAGTCATTCCGTCGACGATTTCGAGACATTGCGCCACTTAGTGGCGAAACTCAATGCCACGCTTTGTTTTTTTTACCAGAACAAGAAAATTAAAATAATTTAAATATATTTCAAATTTGAATATAAAAAGTAAGGAAATGAAATAATTTATTTTATTAGTTTTTTATGGTCATCGTGTTAGTAGTGGGTTCGCATTATGTTTAGGGTAAGCTTTTATTTATAATATTTACCTACATGCTATATGTTAATGGTCCCAATGTAGAGAAAGCAGTGACGCACGAATGATGAAATTTTTAATGGATTATTCAATAGAATCGTAAAATTGATTATATTGTATACGCATATATTATAATCAATTTTATGATTCATAAAATGCTAACATTAAACGTTATTTAATTTTACTTCACTAGTGACCCAAACGCGGCTTCGCCCGCTTAAATTTATTGTTATATTATAGTCACATTATATGAAATCTTTACATTAATAGCAGCATATGTGTTACTTTTAATATACGTATACAAGCAATACTGTAAAATTTCATCTAAATCCGTCGAGTAGTTTTTGCGTGAAAGTCGAACAAACATCCGGAGTGTCTTAACACTAGCTTCCCTTTGCCAACCCTGCTGTGTGCGGGATACAGCGTGAAGCTGATTTGATTTGATTTTTGTCAAAATTGTTAATTTGTGCAAGAATGTATATATACTCTATTCTATATGTATGTTAAATACTTTTTGCATATATTTCAAAACATTTTCCCCTACCTAAATTTCGACGAAGCTTTTGATAACGAAATCAATAATTTAAAAAAAAAAATACTAAATAAAACAAATTTTGTGAAAAATAACACATTTAATAACTCTTTCCAGGTATCATACATACAAAGTAAGAGACGCTATCTCCGTACATTAAAATACCAGGGTAATCGTATATTGCGTTCGAGATGTGAACCTGTGAACCGTCAGTCCTGGTTCAGCCAATTACAGAGTCTATTCGAATTTACATTATGCTTTAGGAGACAGCACTATGGGAATAACAATACGCAGCTAAGCAATGGCGATGAAGTTTTGGTAAGTTATTCTACTTAAATAAAAATAATATTGTTACTAGTATATTTCAGTGATAATATTTCCTAAAAAAAATCAGCTTCATGCTATATCTCGAACATAGCAGGGTAGGTAGAGGGGACCTAGTGTTAAGACACACCGTTGCCCACTTTCTGCCGAGTTCTGAAGGCATTGCATGTTGAATGGCAGAACTCAACGCCGCGTTTAGCCTCGAGACCAGAGCGAAGAAATGGAAATATACATTTAAGTAAATATTTCATCTCCTCGAGTGGGGATTGAACCCACAACCAGTCGATTTTAGAGTCACACTTTGTGCCCCTGCGCCACGATTGGCCTAGTTTTTCTTATACAGGGTGGAAGAGGCAGCGCTCCATTTACGGAAACAGCATATAGGGTAAAATATTTCAAATCTATACCTAAAGAAATTAATCAAGATGCCTCAACAGTTTGGACGTAGGATTTTTTTTCATTTCACGATTTTTATCCATACCTGTATTTCGTGTGACGCGATTACGTATAAATCCCAATAACATAAACACTTACTACTACAAAAATACTACTAAAGGTTAAACAACTTTGAACTTTATCGCTAATACATACGACTCAATTTCGAAATGAGGCGTGTGTGGCGGTGGCGTGCATCATCCTTACAAATGGCGTTTTTTTTTAAAATGACAATTTTATTATTTATTTTGTTTGAAAAAAAACCTTTTTCATTTTTGGGAATTTATTTTTTTCTGAATTATATTAGGTACCCTGTATATACAGGGTGGAAGTGTCAGCACTACATTAAATGAAACCACAGTTTTAACTACTCTATAAAAGCCTAATATAATTCAGACAAAAATAAATTCCCAAAAATGAAAAAGTTTTTTTTTCAAACAAAATAAATAATAAAATTGTCATTTTAAAACAAAACGCCATTTGTAAGGATGACGCACGCACACATAAACCTATCAAAGGGACACCGCCGCACACGCCTCATTTCGAAATCGAGTCGTATGTATTGGC
>JAATLQ010038107.1:0-25447 GCA_013421005.1 Heliconius erato x Heliconius himera | reverse complement strand
GTAATCGCGTCACACGAAATACAGGTATGGATAAAAATCGTGAAATGAAAAAAAAATCCTACGTCCAAACTGTTGAGGCATCTTGATTAATTTCTTTAGGTATAGGTTTGAAATATTTTACCCTATATGCTGTTTCCGTAAATGGAGCGCTGCCTCTTCCACCCTGTATATCTCAATTACATTTTTACTATTTTCGTTATCGTTGTTATAAAGAAATCGTGAACAAAATATACTATACTATTGAACTATCGATTAATATTTGTAAGTAATTAAAAGTTTCATTATGCTCCAAGCAATCAAACCTTGTTTAGATCTCCATAAAAAGACCCGTTGTTATTTGTAACAGACTGACATATAAATGAATTTCTATTTATATATTCTCGATTTCCTTGAAAATAAAAAAAATGTTTCTTTTTTTACATCATATAACTTGAATTAATGAAGTGTTATGTGAAAAAAAAACAAAAGAACTTCCCACAGTTACTTAAATATATTTTTTTCATAATATAGACTGATTAGATGTTTATAAAATATCATAGAAAGCTTCAGTTATGTTCATTAAAATAAAAAATAAAAAACGCCTTGATATAAAAAGATTCGTTGATAGATATACGAAGTTATGACATTAATACGCGAGAACTTTTTAATTATTTTTTTTAGTGATTATTCTTTTAAACATAAACATAATATGTATAATACAGAGTATAGAAAATATTACATTATTAATAAATATATTATATTTTTTTTAATTATTTTGATAAAAGTAGCAATATTTTGAATAGTGTAATAATTTCTATACTCTGTGTTATCTTAACTAATAATTTTATCATACAATTCCATGAGACTTAAATGCCTATAATTTAAGAGATTTTCTTAGTTTTTACAGAACAGACTGACAATATTAATAAATTTGTAGAAATGGATATAACGAAAACTTAAGAAGATTTATTTTTTAAATGCAATATTTTTATTTTTTTCGCTCTGGTGTCGAGGTAAAGCGCGGCGCGGCGTTGGGTTCCACCACCCAACACGCAATGCCTCCAGAATTTGGCGAAAAATAGGATACGGAGTGTCTTAACCCTAAATTCCCTCTGCCTACCCTGCTGTGTTCGGGGTACAGAGTGACGCAAGAGAAAAAGAAAAAGTCTTTATTTTCATACAGTAGATATATAAACTAAACTGTTTAGATATAGTTATTATCTGTAGACATATTTAAATAAATAGTTATCGTTTGTCATCATTAGTTAAAGTAACCAAAGCTAATGCTATTTGTAAATATATGGGAAATATGAGGTAACGTACTTATTTGTAATATACGAGTATAATAATGTGTTATCCTTATAGGCCATGGTGGCGAAGGGTTACAAGGGTGTGACTGTAATACGACGGTTGTGGGTTCGATCCCCACTCGAGGAAATGAATTATTTATATATTTAATACATATATATTAATTTCTCTTCGCTCTGACACCAATACGAAAGCCCGTCGTTGAGTTCCGCCACTCAACATGCAATGCCTTGAAAAATTAGGCAGAAATTGGTGTACGGAGTGTCTTAACACTAGGTTCCCTCTGCCTACTCTGCTGTGTGCGGCATACAGCGTGGAGGTGAAAAAAAACGTCAATGCTATTGGTAAATAAATGAGAAACATTAGGTATTGTACTTACTAAATTTAATAATGTATTATTTACAAGAATTTTGTGTAAATTTGTATAGTATTATTTATTATTACATAAACTGACATACTTATAATGAAGTCTAATATTTAAAGTTTATGTATGTGAGGCCAGTCGTGGCGCAGGGGCACAAAGTGTGACTGTAAAACCGACTGGTTGTGGGTTCGATCCCTACTCGAGGGTGTGAAATATTTAATAAAATTTATCTTCGCTCTGGTGTTGAGAACAACCGCGGCATTGAGTTCTGCCACCGCCGAAATTTAGAAGTTGCCAGATCAAGGAAATGAAAATATTAAAAAAGTAAATAATTTCCATTGCGTCACGATGCTGCCATCGTGACTAATAATATTAATATAGCTTTAATTGTCACATTTTCATATATATTTTAAATAAATCTACATTTAAATAGCTAGTCGTGTGAATGCTTATAACATTTTTTTGTATAACTTGTTTTATATTATGTCGAAATTTATTCATAACTAGCCCGCCTGCGGCTTCGCCCGTTTGAATAAACTGAACGTATGCTTGCAGAGCAATTGTAATGGCTTCTTATATGAAAATGTTATACTTTTAGGCAACATCATAGTAATTTCCATAAGGATTTCTGAATGTTTTGGATTTTAAAAAATATGATCAGGTTGATACTTGATACGTATTTACAATAAGTATTTTATTACATAAACTTAATTATTTATTATTCATATATTTTTATGTAACGTTAGTTTCTTTTCACCTATGTTAGTCCGGTTTCCATGGCGAGCGGGGCGGGCCCATTAAGGACTACTTTCAGCTTGTAAGAGTAAACTAAACTAGTATTTCCACCAACAAAAAGTCGGGAGGTCAGGACCGAGCGAGGAGAAAAACATGAAATCAACTCGCTCGAAGTAATTACAAAAGACAAATAAAAGCTTCCTCGGGTATTGAAATAATAGAAAAACAGCTCTTCAGTTCTATCACTTTAATAATGTCTTATTATACACCACTGCATCTTAAAGTAGAAGTCTACTTGTCAAAACACAAGCAAAAAATGAATCCACTCTAGTGTTGCCGTCCGATAGTGGGCTATCGATAGGATATCGATACTCTATCGATAGTAGTCCGATAGAAGGACTATCGATATTATAATCGATAGTATCGATTAAATAGATAGTATCGAAACTATCGATAGTTCAAAAAAGTACAATACTATCAGACAAATGCAATACTATCGATATTATCGATAGTGTCGTATCTCCTAATCAGAAAGATATCGATATTGTCGATAGTATGGATACTATTGAATTTCTAGGAAACGATAGTATCGATACTATCGATTGTTGTGAACTATCGATTGCACGCTAATTTGAGATAATATTACTTATTATTTTCATGTGTAGTAAACCAATCATTATAATATTAGAAACATTTTAGTTGAAGTATTTAACTAATTGCTTATTCATTCATAGTTCTCTCTTCTTTTCACCAAAAAAATCAAAGAAAAGAAATATTACAAAAATGTACTTTCTTCTTTTCATTTCATCTTGTAAGCTTAAGAATCAAACTCAATACTATCGTAGTATTGCACTTAGCCGATTGTATTGTATTCTTCTAAATTATCGATAGAATCGATAGTATCGATAAGATCGATACTATCCATTGTTGTATCGATCGCATAGGCTTTTTTAGATTAAAATTATCGATGGCGGAACTATCGACAGTTTGGCAAAACTAATCCACACTGCTAATTTAATGCCTTTTATATTTTTCAAAATTAGTCAAATCAACAACTATCTTGACAAGTACAATTATAACAAAATTGTGTCATTTGACTTCACAAAATATTATTTAAGAATTTAAGCCAAAGAAAGAATTATAAAATTTGCCAATAAAATATTAGTAAAACAACTTTACATTATAATAATAAAATCACAAACGCTAACACAAAACTGTTTGTCCGGTCCTCCTAAGCACTACCCGTATTCATTTCTCTTTATGCTTGCTACACTACTATAGAGAAGTTTGTATTATGGCGACAACTATTTTTTTCAGTTTGATCAATTTAGCTTACTTCTACAGAAGCAGCTTTTATAATTAAACAATATAATATACAATTAAACAATATAATATATGAATTTATCAGGTTTATATAAAGGATATTATCACTATTTTTGTATTCGTTTTTATAGTATTAATTTTAAGGAATAATATTGTTAGTAAAATAACTGTAATAATTGTGCATATTAGCTCGTGTGCTTATTTAAATTAGGTAAATATATTTTTCTTTAAAACTAAACTTGGTGAATAGTTATTACAGCTCACATATAAGTACCGTGTTTTAGGCAATTTTATACAATCTATCCAACTGTCAACATCTTCGGTCAAGTTCGAGTCGTATTCGTGAATCGAGGGTTTGTAAAAAACTAGAGCCATAAGACTTGTGGAGTATATGTATTTAGATTATTGAAGGTTATTTCGTAGGAAATGACATACTTTTTTCATCCATTTTGTTGAAGCAAAACAAATCTATTTATCCACTTTTTAAATAACGAAGATATTTAAAATATAACATTTAATTTAATTATAAAGCAAGGAAAATTATGTTCATTAAAAACAGTGATAACAAAATATAAAAACTTATTTTTTGTTATAATTAAAAATGTGTATAATATTAATTTAACATTAAATTGACGTCATGTATGCAACATGTGAAAATTGCGAGATGTCCAACACAAACTATAGTTATAGGTTGTAGCTATTTTATATTTTTTTTATATTTGAAGCCTCAATCATCACTCGGGGCAGAGATTATGCATAATTATTTAAATTATTTTGTCCTCTATGACATGGCGTGGCGTTGAGCTTCACCGTTAATCACACAATTCGTCAGGTATTGCTAGTTTAATGGTGGAACTCAACACCGCGCTTTGTCTCGACGCCAAAGCGAATAAATAAAAATAATAAGTATTTCAAGTAAATGAAATACTTATTATTATTATAATAAGAAATAATAATAATAAGTATTTCATTTACTCGAGTGAAAATCGGACCCATCGGAACCTCGTCCAGACACGCTGCTGGTCCTGCGCCACGACTGGCCTCAAATTGTTTGATCTATATATTTTTTTATACTATTACACTATAGACACTAATTATTATATTTAACTAGCGACACACACGCGGCTTCGCCCGCTTACACCTAAAAATAAATAAATTCACGCTGTATCCCGCACACAGCAGGGTAGGCAGAGGGAACCCAGTGTTAAGATACTTCGTTCCCCACTTTCTGCCGGATTCAAGAGGCATTGCGTGTTGAGTGGTAGAACTCAACGCCGCGCTTAACCTCGACACCAGAGCGAAGAAATGGAAAAATGAATTTAAGTAAATATTTCATCTCCTCGAGTGGGGATCGAACCCACAACCAGTCGGTTTTACAGTCACACTTCGTACCGCTGCGCCACGACTGGCCTCTCCTGTTCCTATATTATAACCTAGTTATACAAAATCTTTACACAAATTGTAATCTATATATTTTTCCGATGTATAAACTATATTACTGTAAAATTTCATTTAAATCCGTTGATCAGGGTGTGAAAAGAGAACCAACATTCATAATTTTTACATTTATAAGATTAGTAGAAAGGATTGCATTAATATCTAATATCTCATCTCTTTAATCACTAACTGAGCCTAATATTATTCCAGGTTGCCAGCAACCTATCCATTAGTACTGTTTAGCCACGATATTTGAAACCCTTAAAAATCAAATCTAACGCCTCAACTTCGATACATCATTTACATATACAAATTCTTATTTAAAGGACAAGTACTAGTATAAAATGAATGTTTTAGAAAAATGTTTAACATTTTTATTTAGTACGTAATGACTTACGTTTGACTAACACACACATATCAGTATATATGAGAGGATGATGGATTTTGCCAATGTTTTTGTCTCCAACCTAAGTGCTGGAGATAAATTAAATTCATTTAAGTATACATGACAACTATCGCGTGTGGATGAGCTTCTGCTTATAACAAAAATAACTGTAGTAACTAGTAATAGATAATTGGGACCGACCGTACATTCGGTTTCGGTCAAGCATCACTCTGCATTTTTTGCGGTCCACGAGTAATAAAGTCAGTTAATTTATTGAGGCCAGTCGTGGCACAGGGGCACAGTTTGCACGCACAAGTGTGTGTGTGCAAACTGGTTGTGGGTTCGATCCCTACTCGAAGAAATTAAATTATTTAAAAAAATATTTAAAATTTGTAGCATTTATTTAACATTTATATTTCCATTTCTTCGTTCTGGTGTCGAGTCAAATGGCAGCGTTGAGTTCCGCTACTAACACGCAATGTCTCCAGAATTCGGCGGAAAGTGGGGAACGGAGTGTCTTAACACTAGATTCCCTCTACCTACTCTGCTGTGTGCGGGATACAGCGTGAAGCTGATTTATTTTATTTATTTACTAGTGGGCACGCGCAGCTTCGCCCGCGTATTTGCACCCTTAGGGGTGACTTCTAAAAAAACCAAGAAACACGTGTTCAAAAAAATATTTTTAACAGTATGAATTAAAATTTTTATAAAAATCGGTGGCGATTTAAAGATTTTTCCGTATAAACTTTTAACCCCTTATTTGAACCCTTAGGGGAAGAATTCTAAAAAACCATGAAACTCGTGTTCAATGAAATGTTTTTAAGAGTCTGAATTTCAAATTTTATAAAAATTGGTGCCGATTTATTTTTTTTTCCATACAAACTTTCAACCCCAATTTCATCCCTTTAGAGTTAAAATTTTTCAAATTCCCTTCTTAGTGGATGTCCAGAATATGAAAATAAACATCTGCCCAAATTGCACGTTTCTACCATCAGCGGTTACGGCTCTGCGTGCGTCTTACCTCAGTCAGTCAGCACAAGTCCTTTTATATATATAGATTATACTGTCATATAAATCATAAGAAAATATTATTTTTGTCTTTACATTATTTTTATAAATGATTACTTAGACCTAAGGTTAGTGTTGGGGGTGTTAATTTTATCTTACAATATATGTATAAAGGATGGAAGCGTCAGCGCTCCTTTAGCTTTAGGTCCATATAGGGTAAAATATTTTAAACCCATACCTAAAAAAATTAATCAAGATAACTCAACAGTTTAGACGTAGAATTTTTTTTCTATTCACGATGTTTATCCATACCTGTAATTCGTGTGACGCAGTTACACAGATACCAATAACGTAAACACATCCTACTAAAAAAATACTACTAAAGGTGAAACAATTTTGAACTTTGCTGCCAATACCTACGACTCGATTTCGGAATGAGGAGAATGCGGTGATTTCCCTTTGATAGGTTTATTTGTGCGTGCGTCGTTCTTGATAAATGGAATTTTATTTAACAACGATAATTTTATTATTAATTTTGTTTAAAAAAATAACTTTAAATTTTTGGGTTTTTTTTAATTGTATTAGGCTTTTATAGAGTAGTTTAAACAGTGGTTTCATTTAAAGTGGTGCTGACAAAAACACTCTGTATATTTTATTACGAGAAAAATTTAAGAACGAAGTTCTATACACTTAAATATTAAACTTCTTTTTTCAGATAGTTAAACGCCATAAACGCGTTCGGCAGCAAGGAAACCCAGTGCCAACCACTAGCGAGACGAGCATGGAGCGCGTCGTGGAGAAAATAATGGTCAACATCGAGGATTCTGATGATTGTTCTGATACGGTATTGTATATGCTGTTTATATTTGTATCTAAATAAACTAAAACATATTATTTATTTAAATTTATATTTTCATTTCTTCGCTCTGGTGTCGAGGCAAAGCGTGGCATTGAGTTCCGCCACTCAACACGCAATGACTCCAGACTTCGGCGGAGAGTGGGAAATGGAGTGTCTTAACACTAGGTTCCCTCTGCCTACCCTGCTGTGTGCGGGATACGGCGTAAAAATGATAAAAAAATAATAAAATGTTATTTAGATTATGTTTTAATTTAGCTTTATGTGTATTTTGATATAACTATATGTATCGACATATGCGAATGTAATATTTTTTAAAATACAAAATTATGTTGTATTATGATATTTGTCTTTTTTAAGTATATGGGAGATATACAAGAATTGTTATTGGGGGTATTTAACCCAAAACAAAAAATAGAACCCAAAACACTTATTTTTAAATTTAGTATGTTTGTCTGTGTGTTTGTTCACGCTAATCTCAGAATTAGCTTGAATTAGTCAAGCTAATTCTGAGATTAGCGTGGACAAGTAGACGCAGTTGTCACTGTTGTATATAGACAAACTTCCATTAACAGTGTTAGTGTTTGATTTATTTAAAACGGATCATAAATGGAAAAATTATATCAATATGAAGTATTTAGTTTGATAAAATTACTACAAAATAATTTTATTATTGATTTTATTATTTTCTTATATATTTTACATGCACAGACAGCGATCAGTCAGAATTATATGTATAGATATTATTATTCTGTTTTAAACTGTAATTCACGCTAAGGATAAAAAAAAATAAAAACGCTTAATTTTAATTTCGAAGCTTATAAAATAAATATCAACAAATAGTAATTATTAATAGTGTTGAGATTTATTTTTAAAAAATATATTATGACGAAAGTTTATAATAATACATTTTTATTAAAATAATTTCAGTTAACAAGCTTGACAAGCCCAATAAGCGATAAATCCGACTCGCACACGGAATCCGACCAAGATGGCGCCAGATCTATTCAAGAACAAAATGACATAAAACAAAAGAACTTCCAAATGGAGGTTGCATATCCGTCCATAGATAATATAGATAATGAAACTTCCGAAGAAATATTTGAATTAAGGCACAGATTGATTGTTAATTCGAAAAGTAATCAGGCAAAAGATGATACTTTTAATTTTCTTATACACGAGATTCACACGCATGGTGAAGGTGAACATAGCCTTAAAATAGGTAAGATATGGCTTAATTATATTTAATAATAGTTGATTTATTTTCAGCTTCAGGCTTTTTCCGTTTCCCGCAAGGCAGTGTCGTCTGAGGGAACGTAGTGTTCAGGCACTCCATTTCTTAACGTAGTGTTAAGGCACTCAATTTCGTCTACCAGAACAGCGAAATCAAAAATATTCTTTATATAATTATTTCCCCGAATTAAATTGAACCTCAAAACTTTACGTTGGTGTGAGACGCTGCCCCTTGCGCCACGACGTGAGGTTAAGTACGGAGTGTCTTAACATTAGGTTAGTTCTGCCTGCCCTGGTATATTCGGGATACAATGTAAATTGAACAAAAAAAATATATTAAAGTGTACGTAAAACGTACGTTTATTATTTTACTTAATAATCTGAAATTCTACAACGAAATATCTTTTTAACAAAAGTATAGACGTTATATGTATAGAGCCTGGCTAAGCTATACACAGCCGGCTGAAAGAAGCAATTTTTTGTGTGTTTTTTATTTATAGTTTTTAAAGTAGACGACACAAAAAAAATACTAGTGAAATATTCTTTCCACACCGTGTGAAAGTTAATATCAACCACCACCCAAGTGCAAAAAATTATACTTTATAAACATTGTCTGATTATAGTAGACTCGTAAAAAATGCAAACACTTATGTAAATATAATTTTTTTACCGTTTCATGTTTCGAATACATTTTTTTTATATGTCATTGAGCTATGCCAGGGAAACTTTCAGAAATTATTCTGTACTAATACTAGGAGTTTTTAGAATTACTTCTGAAAAAAAATCACCAGTAATTTGTTTTCGCTACAGCCCTTGAAAGTTTTTGATAAAGTTTAGCTTACTTAAAAACTATTTTTGTTTCTATTTTACTTCCAAGACTTATAAGCCGATAGTTTTGACATATTACATTATACAATTGAAATGAACTATATTCAGAAAAAAAAATCATGACGCACGTGCAGACTCGAGCTGCGCGTGCGTCGAGATTTCAAGCGTGCGTCGAGCTTCAAAAAATCACAAAGTCTCAAATATTTGCCGAACCAATGAAAATCGGCTGACATACATGAAGGTGTAATGGATAGGTACTTGGGTCCTCTACTCGTAAGCAACCGTTGATCCGTCAATCGCGTTACACCTGTATATACTAATCGCACAGGTCTAAGTTTTTATTAAATAAATAATTATTAAACTCACGTAGATGTGAAACAGTGATAAATGTTGTGTTTTCTTACAGGTAATGGACGAACACCAAAAAATATTTCCATAGAAGAAAGGTAATTATGTCATTTTTAATAATATTAAACATTATTCATAAGGCAAATAATACTATTCTTTAAAAAAAAAAAATCATAAATATATTGTTTTTTTTTTATTTCTTTGGCTTTAATAATCTCAGTCTAAAAGAAAATATGACCCAATTTTAATAGCAAATTATGCTCCAGTTGTTCAGATATCGACCCGTTGCAGTGATTAAACGGAAAATGGCATTATTAGTTTTATTTTAAGGTAAAACTTTCACGTTTTTGCATGCAAAAACAAATTATATGTAGGTACATATGTATATTTATGTACGTGTCTTAATATGTTCCTTGGAAAATATTTATATATAATTATATTCGTATTTAATATATTACTATCAAAATTATAAAAAAATAAAAAATTAACTCGCATGATATTTTCTTCCCACTCGAGGGAATGAAATATTATTTCTCAATATTTTCATTTCTTCGCTCTGGCACTAAGGCAAAAGCTCGGCGTTGTGTTCCGCCACTCAACTCGCAATGCCTCGAAAAATTCAGCAGAAAGTGGGGAACGGAGTGTCTTAACGCTTCACACTAAGTTCCTTCAGACCACCCTGATGTATGCTAGATACAGCGTGAAGCTGATAGTCTATCAATTGATCATATTTTTATTTAAAAATACAACAAACATGAATAAAAGGTAGTTTATAAGTCTATACTAAATATAAATAATTCTACTAACAACTCTCATTTTTCCAAATATCACTATTTAATTTATTATTATTTTAACATACCAGACCTAAATACCAGATCTATAAGAAATAGACATCATAAAAACTTTCGACATTTAATATGTAAAACTCAGTTTGAGTGATTTTATTCGTGCTACAGTCACTTAGTATGTATTATTACAACAGCAATTTTGGTATAATAAAATAAAATTAAATCAGCTCATGCTGTATCCCGCACACAGCAGGCTATAAAGAGGGAATCTTGTGTTCCCTCAATTTTTCAAGTATATATATACTCTATATGGTATAATTTTTCAAATTATATTTTTCTATTCCAGATGTGCCGAATAACAATGAAGTCCTCAATACCAAGAGCTCAAATATTTTAGTTGTCGCTCTCAAATTTGTTTTTCTTTTAAATTAAGGAACGCATCAATATTTTGTAAGTTCGTAACTCCTATTACGTACGGTTTTTTATTGAATTTTATTTATTAATATCATAGTTTTTTTCATTATTACTATAAAGAACCTATTCAACTATTGTCTGATAAGTTCTTGATAACTTAACAGAGTTATAGATGTCTCTTTTTCTTTGTTCTAATAAGAAAATGATAGCAGCACAGATGTTTGAGTTATAAAATAACGAGAACTTTACTTATTTAGGAAATGTATAAAAATTTGGACGTAGCAGGACTCGAACCCGCGCCTCCTTAAGGAGTCCCGCTACTTTCAATTTTTTATACATTTTCTAAATAAGTATTTTTCTTTCCTAAGTGTGAAATAACGCACTTTAAAAATAACGAGAACTTATCAAAGTCTTAAGGTCTAGATATATAAAATATCGTATACATATCTGAAATGGTTGGGCCCATTATATATATAGATTATTCAATCTATTTATAAACTCATGAGGCTGTTTTATTATGAATTGTTATATATGAACAATATGTGTGTTAGTTAGTTCAAGTGTTGAATTTCATTTATATATTTATTATAAACATAATTAGTATGTCACAAAAAAATTTATTGTTCCAATATAAACCAGATACATTTTTATAATATTATATTTCACATACATTTTCACATTTTCGATTGTGTAAGAGAAAATAATTTGAATATAAGTTGTGCAAAAAAATTTAAATTTTATTAAAATCTATAATAACATTAACAACAATAATAATAATTAATACATACTGAAGTTTAACTAAATGCTCTCTAATTATTAAAATTATTAAAAACTGTAATGTATTTAAAAAATTATATACAGAGTGGAAGTGTCAGCACCACTTTAAATGAAACCATAGTTTAAACTACTCCATAATCAATTAAATAAAAATGTTTTTTTCCCATAAATGAAAAAAGTGATTTTTTTCAAACAAAATAAATAATAAAATTGTCGTTTTAAAATAAAAAAGTTCAAAATTGATTAACCTTTAGTAGTATTTTTGTAGTAGTATGCGTTTACGTTATTGGCATCTATGCGTCACACGAAATACAGGTATGGATAAACATCGTGAAATGAAAAAAAAAACCTACGTCTAAACTGTTGAGTTATCTTGATTAATTTCTTTAGGTATGGGTTTGAAATATTTTACCTTATATGCTGTTTCCGTAAAAGGAGCGGCTGCCTCTTCCACCTGTATAATTTAATTGATTGATTTACTTTATTTATATATAATTTTTTATTAGGCTCATTATTTTCATTACAGATTTATACAAATATGTTTGTAATAATAATTTAATAATTAATTTCTAAATATGTTCCTATGTCCATGAAAGGTATCTATATAGATTTATGATAATTTTATGTTCAAAAAAATATTTGGCAGTTTTTTCTAGTTCCTACAATTTGTTAGCTTTTTATAAGAATTTATTATTGTACTATTAATTGTCTAAAAAAGTTTTTATATTTATGATTAAGGAATATTTTGTAAAAAAAATAAAATAAATGGAGTGAGTTATGAAAAATTTTAAATGAAATTACGGTAGCATAAAATTTCTAGATTTCTTAAAACTTTTTCAATTATATAGTTTCTGTGTAATTGATATTCTTTATTTTATAAAAACTGAACCTGCAAAAAATTGATGATGCATATAATATGATTATTATGAAATCAGTTTTTTTTGTTATCATTTGTAATTTACGTATTGTATATGTAATTTTATGTTAAAAACGTTACATTTTATGAATTGTGATTTTTTTTATTTTTCATGTGTAACGTAGTGTGTGTAGTTTTGGTGTGAATGTGTCATTAAAACATTTTTTTTATGATTTATTATGAAATTATTATAATATAGGCATTCTACAACCGATAAACTATTAAATTCTTCAAATGTGAAGAAAAATCTAAATTAATATGAACTAAAATATTTCCAAAGTTTTGGCTGTGTAACAAATAACAAGACTGACGAGAAAATTGTTGATTCTGTTTCTAATTGTGCTTTTTCTCGAATTATCATATTAATTAATGTTATTTTTATACCTAACTTATGTAAGGCGTGTTTTGTAATTGGTGGATCTACCACTGCAAATATATTTATATAACTTAACTGGTCTTTCATTATATTCCTTTATTCTTTACAAAACTTCCTCAACCAAACATCGTGAAAGCAAAAAATGTAATAATATATCAACCTCATAGATTTTTCTTTATTATATTTTTTTAAGTAAAATTATAATTGTTTAAGGGAAAAATACAGATATGCAATAAAAATTAAAACAACAAAAAGCAATGTTTCCGCCCGGGATCGAACCGGGGACCTTGTGCGTGTGAAGCACACGTGATAACCGCTACACTACGGAAACTTATTTAAAACAATCGAAAATACCAATCAAAACATAACATTAATATATAAAAGAAATTTATAAAAATATAAAACAAATGCGACAAGTGCAGTTTATAACAAGCCACGGCTGAATACAAGACGCTCCGGGTTTAGATAGAGTTGACGAAAATAAAAAAAAAAGAACGATAGAGGTGATTTTGTCTGAGCCAGTCTCGCGGCTACTTCGCCCGCGAATGGTCGCGGACACGCTACCGTGACGTATTATTGTCGGTGTTAAGTTGGACAAATTCCCTTTTATTAATCGAGGGCTGCACAAAAATACATCACCATGGATCCCGAAGCCTTCTTGGACCTGGCCAATCAGGTCATAAAACTGAAAATGTACCCGTATTTCGATATAGCGCACTCCTTGCTATGCGCTTTAGCGGTACGGGAGGATTTAGGAGCTGGTAAGGAATAAATTATTTAATATTTCAAATTAAACCCGCCATACGCTTCTAATGAAATGTTAAATAGTATAGTATATTCTTTTTTTATTCTAGAATGGAACCATTGCCGTTCTATATCATGGGACTAAAATTAAGCCACCTATAGAGTTTATAAATAGACCAGTTGCTTTCATTAGATGGCAAACCGCACTTATTATAGAAATAAAATGCCGATGACCACATCGGTTTAAGAAACAGGAAAAAATACATACAAATCTTATTTCGTCGATGTTTATCCTGTTTAATTAAAAGGGAAAATGTTGATAATTGTCAGCAAAATGTTTATTTCAAAGGACAAATGGTTATCATGTAATTTATTATCTACGTAGCTGAAGTAGATTGTAATGATTACAGCCTAATAATTACATCACTGGTAAATGTATTTTTATTTTTTTTACATAAATATTGGTTGGTAGAGAAAGAGAGGTTATGTTGCAAAATAATGTTTGTGATTACGATAAGACCCTTCGCAATGCCGGTGCCGTTGGCGGGGAATGCGAACGATTTACTCGATTCTAAATAGATGGCGCCATTTTAAACTTAAATAGGTCGGGATTGTGCATAAGCTATAGTTATCTGTTATTTGTTTTCGTTAACAATTATCTTAAATTTGATATGTCGAAATGTGGAATTGTATGATAGTGTACGCAAAAAAATTTAATTTGGGCTCGTCCGGGATTTGAACCCGGGACCTCTCGCACCCGAAGCGAGAATCATACCCCTAGACCAACGAGCCATGCTTTGGATGAGCGAATTTAAAAAACAATTTATTCAATCTATTCTAGGCCAATTTGCAAATAAAATAATGTTAAAATGATAAAATAACTATTAAATCTTTTTCATACTACATTACTTTAAAAATATTAATAAAGTATGAAAAGCCACAGTCAACCACAAACATTTTGTTTTGGAAAAGGTTGACATTACATAATATATAACGTAAAATACAAAATTAAAGACTTTAATTTAGGATCTTTACTGTTTTAAAGTAAAGAATCAAAATATATAAATAAAAATGATTTCTAATGAAGCGTAAATATTACAATTTCATAATTTTTGTAAGCAATAAAACTAATAAGTTATTATCAACAATTATCGTTTTATCAAAAATATATTAAAATTTGATAGTACTGCACCAATTTTGCATAATTTTAAAATAATAACTAATTAACTATAATATTGAGGCCAGTCGTGGTGCAGGGGCACAAAGTGTGACTGACTGTAAATCAGACTGGTTGTGGGTTCGATCCCTACTCGAGGAGATGAAATATTTACTTAAATTTATATTTCCATTTCTTCGCTCTGGTGTCGAGGCTAAGCGCGGCGTTGAATTCTGCCGCTTAACACGCAATGCCTCCAGAATTCGGCAGAAAGTGGAGAACGGAGTGTCTTAACACTAAGTTCCCTCTGCCTACCCTGCTGTGTGCGTGATACAGCTCAGATTTTATTTTGATTTCATATGTAAAAAATGTCAACACTTTTTCAGAAAAATATGCGCTCATCTACATCAAACTTGCGTTCCTTTATGACATTTTATTTATAAAACCTACAGACTATACGGTATATTTTTAGTACTTACTACAGATAAAATATTATATAGTTATAAAGAACTTTTTAGTTAAAACAACAGTAAATATAACTAACGCCTCAGGATCTTCACTTTACTTTTTAGAATGAGACTTTGTAAGCTCTACTTGGTAAAACACGATGTTTCCTACTCTGTATCTGTAATCTCTATAATTATATTTATAAAATATCAAAAATAACACACGAAGAAATGGCGCACAACGTTTTATATATAGTTGACCATAAATCATTCTTTATTTTTGAATTCATAGTGTAATTTTTTTTTTTAAAATACATATGTTTACGATGATAAACATTCCGACTAAATCTTCTTTTTATTCTGGAAATCTTCGATCTACTTCGATTCTGGCATAGACCTTGTATATTTCTATATAGAATGTACTCTCAAGCATTAATGATATTGTGTTGGTTGCGATCTAATCTATAATTCTTTATAGGGAAAAGTAATGTTTCATGACTTGCCATGATTCCTATCCGACTGAAACCAAATGGTTACAGGATCAAATACAGATCCTAAGTATACTTTCATTTAACATAGATAATTGTATCATCCTCTTTATGTATTGACAATAACATTTTAAAATGCCTAGTTGAACCTTTATAAAGTTATGTTAGGAAGGTATGTATTCTAGAAACCTAAATTTGCAATCGTCTGAAAAAAAATCTATATTAAAATCCTACTAATGTTATAAATTTGAAAATTTGTGAGGTTGGATGTTTGTTCCACTTTCAAGCAAAAACTACTGAACGGATTCAGGTGAAACTTTAAAATATTATAGATTATAAATCAGAAAAACGTAGACGACAGTTTATCTATATTTTTTTGTATAATTTGACTACAATATTTTTGCCGTTTTATTTGTGCCGTATGATCCCGGCCTAGAATAGGATCATCCTGGTACTGGTGTCGTAAGAGGCGACTAAAGTACGTGTGGTAGAGTCACGTCGCCAGCAACGGCAACACGCAGGGCAGACTCGACCGGATCATTACCACCCCCGGCATTTAAAACCGGCGTGAAGTAGTGGCTTTATGCCACTGCGTTTCGCATCAGGTAATGCCGGGCTCCGGAGCCCAACCCACCTTGTCGGCCGGCAACGCACCTGTAGCTCTGGTGTTGCACGGGGTTGTGGGCGGGGTGATCACTTACCATCAGGTGACCCGCACGCTAAGTATAAAATATAAGAGTAATTTCAAGAGGGCGAAGCCACGTGTAGATCGCTAGTTATAAATAAGCGTATAATAAATATTAATTATTGACCAAGAGAAATACTTTAGTTTTCGCCATTTTTAAATAATTATGAAAAAATTCTAGGTGCACAGACCTTCTCTCGCAAACACCCACTATCATGCTGGCTATCAACGATGCTAGTGATCTTCGCGGGGGGCATGGTGGCAAACGGGTTGCTGGGAGAGCCTATACTGGCACCGCTTAAGAACACACCTCAATTAGTTATTGGCACAATAACATGGTAAGATTGGTTTTTTTTTAGGTTTACACTTTATCTCACATATAGCAGGTTAGGCAGAGAGAACCTAGTGTTAAGACACTCCGTTCCACACTTTAATTATTATTTATTTTATTTAAAAATATTAAACAACTCATTCCCTCGAATAGGAATCGACCCCACAACCATCGCGTGTGTCTGACACGCTTCTGCCACTGCGCCACGACGGCGCCTCAATTTTAAGATTTGATTAAGGACTATAATTACCAATTTTGAAGTGTCTGGATAAAGACACGATAGTCGTGGGTTTGATTACCGTTCTATAATATGTCTAAAATATTTTTATTTCGATGTGACCAGACAAAGTACGGCCACGGCGTGATATTTCATCAATCGACTGGCAATCTCTTTTTATTTGGCGGAAAGTAGAGAAGTCAATAGTACATTAAAATCATCGTCCTATCCTTTGGGTTCTCTCTTCCTAAATCATATATTAGACATAAAAACAATAATTAACTATTAGATAATATAACAACCTACAATTAAAATTAAATTCCATAAAAAATTCTGACATAATATGTATGTTGCAATTTTAAAAATTGTTTTGCATAATATATTAATTGTTCGTAAGTAATCGAAATGTTAGGAAGGGCTCGTCCGGGATTTGAACCCGGGACCTCTCGCACCCGAAGCGAGAATCATACCCCTAGACCAACGAGCCATAGAAACTAAATACGTAATTACGTATTAGATTAGAAATTCTCAGTAAATTAACTTGATTTTTTCTTACAAAAAAGAATAAATATAATAACAAATCTTTCCTATTTGATGGATAATGATAAAACAAAAAAATCACTGAAATTTTATTTTAGTTAAATAAAAAAGTTATAAAATTTTAAAGAATGTTGTTCAACAAAATTGCTATAAACAACTGTTTTACTCAATTGGCTGAAACTTTTGAAGTTGTAGGTATAGATATTTAAAATGATATAAGCCGGCGAAGCCGCGAGCGGGTCGCTAGTACACTATAAATGTTTATTGTTATTTGTAAATAATCCGTCCGTAATCGTTTGTTAATAATCCGTCCGTCCGTCGTGGCGCAGTGGCAGAAGAGTGTAACTTAAAGCGACTTATTGTTTATTCATATTTTTATTTCTTCGCTCTAGTACCAATGCGAAAAGCGCAGCGTGGAGTTCCGCCACTCAACACGCACTGCCTCGAAAATTTGGCGAAAAGTGGAAAACGGAGTGACTTAAAACTTGGTTCCCTCTGCCCTCCTGCTATATACGAGTTACAGCTTAAAGCTAAAATAGAACAAATAATCATTTTTTTTTAATAAAAAAAATGTTATAAATTTTCAGGTACGTTGTATTTTACACGCCATTGGACGTAGGCTATAAGGTGGCCAAATTCCTTCCAGTCAAAGTGGTTGCTTCCGCAATGAAAGAAATATATCGCGCCAAAAAAGTGTACGACGGCGTCACCCACGCAGCCAAATTATATCCAAACGCTTATATTATTATGGTTATTGTGGGTAAGTTATTTTTAAAGAGATTTATTTATTTGTATTAATAAGATGTTTGTGATATATGTAGTTTGGATGTAACGAACGTAATACCCAGGTTTTTATTCGCCCAGGGTACAGGCGGGGGCTGGGTTGACCTTCTTTAATGGAGAAAAAAAATAAAATTAAAAACAAATCGTAACACTTTCATTCCAAAAATTGGGCGATTTTGAGAAAAAATTGAAATAATTTAAAAATTGTCAAGTTAGATGTTTTTTTTTTTGATGAAACTTGTTTTTTTTTTAATTCCTTGAATATAATTCAAATTCAAATTCAAAATATTCTTTATTAAAATAGACTCTTATAAGCACTTTTGAATCGTCTTAAAAAAAAGCTACCACCGCTTCGGAAGGCAGTTCCGCTGAGAAGAGCCGCCAAGAAACTCCGTTTGTAAATATAAGGCTGATTGATAAACTAAATATTTATATAGTAATATTTTGACATACTCGTCTTAAACGTCTTACAAAAGTTTAAACACCTCGAAATTATATTTTATTAACAAATATTATTATTAATCAATAGATTTATATCTCCAGGTACACTGAAAGGAAATGGAGCTGGATTTACTAAGCTAGTTGAGCGACTCATCCGCGGGGCGTGGACACCCACCGCTATGGAAACCATGCAGCCCAGCTTGTGAGTTAAATATATTTTATTTACTTCTATAATTTACTAGCAGACGACTCGCGGCTTCGCCCGCATACCACTTATAATTATTTTTTTATACTGCATCTGCCATAAAATTGTTTAGGTATATAATTTATACATTCAATATATTTTTCTTAATTTTGAGAAAGTGCTTGCAAGCACTACTTGCGAGAACTCGAGCCTATGCTCGCGGCCGTAAACAGAGCGTTGAATTATTTTAATTTTACATTTCTCGAAAACTACACGTCCAATTTACATGCTATAAAAACCAAAGCTTATCTTTGTAAAATTTCCTTGATGATGGAATAACTTTCACTCGTAAGTTTCAATATCTTCGTCAAATAAAAAACGTTGAAATATCACCTTGTAACGTTCAATATTTGTTTTGTCTTAAAATATCTTATTGTGACTTATTTATAAGAGATAGATATAGGGTATCGCGGACTTTATGTTAGAACTAATGAAACTGAATGTTTTTGTAGTACAATATAATTACATATACTTAACTATTTCTGCAGCGCACG
Source organism: Heliconius erato x Heliconius himera (assembly GCA_013421005.1). Classification (NCBI taxonomy): domain Eukaryota; kingdom Metazoa; phylum Arthropoda; class Insecta; order Lepidoptera; family Nymphalidae; genus Heliconius; species Heliconius erato x Heliconius himera. Next base: position 5,803 of record JAATLQ010038107.1, on the reverse strand, counting down.
CGGCTAAAGTAATAAGACGACCTCTTAGTTATTGTTATTTCGTTATTTAAGGCTAACTAAGAATTATACCATATTGTTATATAACAAAAAGTAAATCCGACCAGTAATTCCAGAGATCTCGTCGCTTAAACAAAGAAACTTTCGCTTTGTTATATTAGTATAGATATACAGGTAAATATATTTATACATTTTTTGTCAATTACGATTCGATTAATTTGTCGTCATTTTAATAGCTTCACGTCGTATCCTGCACGCAGCAGGGAAGGCAAAGGGAACGTAGTATTAAGACTCTCCGTTCCCCACTTTCCGCCAAATTTTTGGAGGCTTTGCATATTTAGTGGCGGAACTCAACGCCGCGCTTTGCCTCGACACCAGAGCGAAGAAATGATAATATAAATTTAAATATTTCATTTCCTCGAGTGGTGATTGAACCCACAACTCGTCTCGTTTACAGTCTAGCACTTAGTGACCCCGCGCCACGACTGGCCTCAAAATATACTTGTATAAATAATTAAAAAAATGGTATACTTGTATATTTATAACATTTTTAAAGTGTTATTCCACTCTTAAGAAAGAAAAATACTTATTTAGAAAACGTTTTATTTTTTTAAACATTTTCTAATAAAGGATTTTTCTTCCCTAAGTGTGGTGTAATAACACTTTAAAAATGTTAAAAATATTTAATAAATAGCATTCTCTCTTGCCAGACTCTCTTTGGGTAGCGGAAATTTGTAAAAATCTCCCTACAGAGATGCTAACAACATAAATAAGTTGTAACAAGCGTATAAAAATTTCGACGTAGCTTGATGAGAACGTATGGCTTAGTGGTCAGAGGTTCAAGTCCCGCTACGTTCAAAAAATTTTATACGTTTTGTAAATAAGTATTTTGAAATGATATATACTTAAATAACTAAGCCCTTGTCGATTCGTTGATCATGCTCATGTCATATCATATTTATTACAATATTTTTTCAATACACTTACACCTGAAATGTTATATTTTTACGACATCTGTAAAAGGAGGAGGTTATCAATTCGATTTTTTTTTAATGTTTATTACCTCAAAACTTTTGACTGGGTGAACAGATTTTGTTGATACTTTTCTTTAAAACAAAAAATATATATTTTTCAAATAAAAAAAGTTGGTGTGGTCTCATTTTAATTTGATTAATTTCTGGTAATGTTATTTGTCCATGAGAAAATCACATAAATCTTAAATTTGATGATGATGAAGAATGTGCGTGACAAATGGGCGAATAACTAAGTATCACGCTAACCGATTTCGATGATTCTTTTGTATTGGATAGGTTCTGATTATGGGATCCGGTAGAATACGGTTTTTTTGTTTTTGGTAAAAAATATTATTTGTATGTATTGTAAGTTTTTTAATGTTTACAAGAATTATTCTTTTTCTTACAATAATAGGGTTACAATTATATAGAATGTTTAAATTTAGCATTCTATATAATTGTAAATTTGTAACCCTATTTATTTATTTTATTTTTGAAAGTGATAGCTCCGATCGTTTAAACGCTCTACATAACCAACGAACCGGTAACGGCTATAAGTGGTGACAACAGCTCTTGTTATATAATTATTATTAATCAATAATTTTATTATAGCCCAAATGAAAGGTCGTTTTCCAGGAGGCGCAGGTTCGAGTCCCGCTACGTCCAAAATTTTATACATTTTCTAAATGCGTAATTTTCTTTCCTAAGTGTGTAGCACACTTTAAAAATGTTTAAAATATTACATTATTCTGTTGTAAAAGTTGCAATCACGATTGATTGCAATAAAATTACCGCTTCTACTTGCGTATAGAACAAATAGTGAAATATAACTTTATGTAAGCAGTTACTAAAACGTAGGGGCACGAAAAAGACATTATATGTCTGTTATGTTTTATTAGTCTTTACGTTTTATTATTATTTTTTTTATTTTTTATATTGATTAATTTTTCATAGTAATTTATTTTATTATAAATAATTTAGAGTGAGAGATTATTTCTTTTAATTCAATAAGAATTGTAATATCAATTTTATAACACTATAAGTCTTTTAACAGCCCCTATGTATAAAGAATAATTAAATTTATTTTGATATCGTGATTAAAATTTCTAAAGTAGTCCATTTTTCCCCTTTGTCCAATTCACAGTAAATTATGTCCAAGAATTTAAGCCACCCACAGTCCCTTCAGAAATCTCTAAAAATATTATCATATATTATGATGAGATAATTGACGATATTCTAATGCAAACAATTAATACTGCGCAACAAAACATACAATTATCTTAAAAAAAAACGAAGAAATCTGTAAAATAATTGTAAGTATCTACCTATGGTACCGTATGGTATAGCACTTATACAGGGTGGAAGGGTCAGCCCCACTTTAAATAAAACCACAGTTTTAATTACTCTATAAAAGCCTAATTAATACAATTTTTTTTTTCCCAAAAATGAAAAAAAAAATTTTTCAAACAAAATAAATAATAAAATTATTGTTGTAATATAAACCGCCATTTGTCAAGAACGACGCACGCACACAAATTTATCAAACGGAAACCGCCGCATACGCCTCATTCCGAAATCGATATAGATATTGGCGGTATAGGTATTTGCGACAAAGATCAAAGTTGATTAACTTTTAGTAGTAGTAGTATGTGTTTACGTTATTGTTGTCTATGCGTAACTGTGTCACACGAAATACAGATATGGATAAACAACGTGAAATGTAAAAAAAATCCTATGTCTGAACTGTTGAGGTATCTTGATTAATTTCTCTAGGTATGGGTTTACAATATTTTAGCCTATATACTGTTTAAATAAAAGGAGCGCTGACTCTTCCACTCCGTATAAGGCCGATGTCAGACTTGAGAGCGCTCTATAATTTGATATTTTAATATCTGTTAATGTTAATATCTGTAAACATATTTTTTCAACTGTATTTTACAATTTTGTTTATCTGTGCAATAAAGAATATAATAATATAAATACAGGTTGAAGTGTCATATCTAAAAATATTATCAAATCCATCTAGTTTCCCTTATGATGAAAATAAAATAAAATTAATAAAATTAAATTTTATTTCCAGCTACACAAAAGCATCTCTAGTAGCCTCAGTGATATTCGTGCTCGATAAGAAGACTGATGTTATCTCGGCGCCGCACGCCCTTGTCTACTTCGGTATCGTCATCTTCTTTGTATATTTCAAGGTATTACCACATTTATTTAAATAGTAATTAAGCTTGGGACTTCATCTGCGTTGGAAAGTAAATTGATATAACATAACTTTTTTATGGACAGTTAGTATTAAGAGCGGTTAAAAACAAATGTGAAAACTGCATTTGTATCGGTTAAGCTGTTGCTGAGATAGCGTGCAACAACAGGTACTCAGACAAACAAACAGAATTTTAAAATAATATTATTTTGAAAGTATTAAGAGTAATATAAAATATTAAACACTTTTTTTATTTCAAATATATTATTGGGGGCATTTATCCTGTGAATATACATATATTTAAAATTAATAAATAAAAAGTAACAGTAACTTACACTGTAAAAGTTAACATTTTTTATTTTGCTTAATGTTTATATTTTTTTTATTTTATACAATTATTTAATTAAACATTTTTTTTGTATGTAAGTCCGTAATATTTTTTAATTACCTCATCTCCAAAACGGTTTTACATAATTGAGGTATCGTTAGTTTTGTCTTAGTGGCCCCAGTGTTCTTAGATAGGTGACGTTAAAAAAGTATTAGTAAAGAACAAATATTCTAAGTCGGAACCTATGTAAACCCGACTGTTAATCCTAATAAACAATTTAACTTGTTTTTTCTTTTTGGTTTTATACAGTGGTTTTTGTATTATATACTTTTATGTATTGTTATTTGTTCTTACATTTAGCTATACCTCAAAAGGAATATTATATTTTTAGGAATTTTTATTGAATATCAGTGTGCTTTATTGAGTTTGATATAATTTTAATTAGCTGTTAATTTTTTTTCCAGCTATCATCCATTTTGTTGGGTATCCACGATCCGTTTGTGCCATTTGAAAATCTATTCTGCGCACTGTTCATGGGAGGTATCTGGGACTCGCTCGCTAAGCTCTTGGGCAAAGGCCAACCCAAGGAGGAAACAAAGGATGCTAAGAAAACTAATTAAATGTTGCCATATGTAAGAATTTATCCATTATTTAGTATGGCCTAAGATCCCATCGCTTAAAACTGTAGGGATCAGATTTTCTAATGAAACTTATATTTAAGAATGATACATGATAGAAGAATAGATTACACTAGGGTTGCCCAAAAAAATCCTGCCGCAATCACCTTTAATTAATGTTTTTCGTAACTCGTTTTTGGAGAAAATTGCACTCATATGTTTTTTATGTGAATCGCACATCATTTGAAAGAAAATCGTATAAGGAATTGGAAAAACAATGGTTGCCAGCTCTCAGTCTGCCGCAAGCCCAGGGTTGCCTGGTTTAAAGAGGTCAGTTAATGTTAATATTTGCACTTATGTGTTTTAATGAATTATATATCAAATTAAAGCTTATTTTTTTCCCATCACTAAAACACATGGTTGCCTGCAAAATAACTGCCGCAAGCAAAGATTGCCATCATTTGAAATATTTTATTCCGATTCCGTTTGACTTAGAATAGACGATGAAATACGCAGTTTGCCTTATGTTTTAAAGTAAAATATTATAAAATAGAAGGTCAATCTTAAAATTAATATTTATTCTAGCTGTTCACCTGTTAAATGGTGATTTTAATCATATTAAGTACATACAAAAAACTATTTAAAAATGAAATCATCCTTATTTTTCCATTGAAATAATGAATCTATGATATTAAGTCTTTGTTAAATCTGTTTTCTAGATATTAATACTCGCTTAAATCGTTATTTTAAAACGACTAAATTATCACAGATGTTTTATTTCATAATCTGGACATCCACTAATAAGGGATTTTAAGAAAATTGAACCCTAAAGGGATAAAATAGGGGCTCAAAATTTGTATGGTTTTTTTTTAATCGGCACCGATTTTTATAATATTTGAAATTCAGACTCCTAAAAATATTTCATTGAACACATATTTCATGGTTTTTTAGAATTCACCCCGTAAGGGTTCAAATAAGCGGGCGAAGCTGCGCGCGCCCACTAGTATTAAATAAACGTTTACAAATATCGTTCTATTATAAGGTATTAATTACATAATGTTTTCATAATATAATGTAGGTTGACAATTATTGCATTTTTTTTTTATTTTATAAAATTTAATTATACTTATCAAACATTAATTATACTTACGTTTTGCATTAGAAAATAATTGAAAAATAAAAATCAAATCAGATTCACGCTGTATCCCGCACGCAGCAGGGTAGGCAGAGGGAACCTAGTGTTAAGACACTCCGTTCCTCACTCTCTGCCGAATTCTGGAGGCATTGCGTGTTGAATGGCAGAACTCAACGCCGCGCTTGCTTCGACACCAGAACGAAGAGATGGAAATATAAATTTAAGTGAATATTTCATCTCCTAGAGTGCGGTTCTTCTTTATATATTTTTTTACAACAATGAACTTTTTGTAACACTGTAAGTGATAACCGTGCATTGTGTTACTATTTAAGAAAATGTTACTGTATATAAAATTCATTTTTTGGCGAAACAACAACATAATTTTACACTTCAGACTCATTATTAAATTCCACACACATTTTCGCACAAAAAACAGATCTTCATTTTTGTCATGTTAATGTTGCACTGTTATTGCATTTAGAAACAATACATCTACGAAAATAAAAT
>JAATLQ010038106.1:25428-77962 GCA_013421005.1 Heliconius erato x Heliconius himera | reverse complement strand
GACTCAGGGGAAGGCCGCTCACGAGATGGCAAGACGACATAGTTGGGTTGGCTGGTCACTCTTGGACTAAAATTGCTCAAAGTAGAGAACGTTGGCAAGCATTGGAGGAGGCCTTCACCTAAAAAAGGGGTTCTTGCATACAAAATTATAATTGTTAATAAAAAAAAAAAAAAAACTATATATTCTTCTATGTAATTTCTTTTTTTGCAAGAAATAAAAGGCTTTTTTATTTTTATTTTTTTTTTTTTTTAATTTTATTTATTTAAAGTGATAACACTAGGTTCTCAGGTCCCCTCTGTATGCATACTATGTGCGTGATACGGCGTTTTTTCATATTTCAATCGCTGTAAGTAAAAAACGAAAACCTTTTAAAATAACATTTTAAATCGGGTTCATCACTTATGTGTAATTTTATACATATTTGGAACCCGACGTTTCGAACCCCTTGCGTTGAATAGTTCGTGGTCAAAGGTAGACTTGGGTCGGGACGGGTCTACCTGTGACCACGTACTGGTAAGTGTAAGATTAATCCGGTTAAAGAGTTTTATTTGAAATATGTACATAACGAAAATCTAATCTTAAAAACTGAAACTCTTTAAATAACAATAATGTACTTTGAGACCGTCGTGGCAGCGGCGCAACGTGTGATTGTAAACACGATGATTATGGGTTCGATTATCATTCAAAGGAGTAAATTTTTCGCTTCTTTAACTAGAATAAATAAAGAAAAAACACTTCCCCTACCCTTATCAATCCTTCATGCTATATAAACCTGAACTAACGTGATGAACTAGTAACCACCAAAGAGTCCCACTATTCAGGTGCTGGCGCCGTCAGACCAGTTCGACGATATGGTATCATCGAACTGGTCTGATGACTAATATATTGTCACCTAGAGCAACGTGTAACAGCCAAGTTATGCTAATTCATGAGGATATAATTATCGAGCCTCCTGCAAACCGACCAAGTCGGTTGGTCGGTTTCCAGGAGGTGCGGGTTGAAGTCCCGCTACGTTTAACACTTTAAAAATGTTTAAAAAAGGATATTATTATTCTAAGTGGCACAATACAGTTTTTAGATTTTATAACATACGAGATACGTAGTTATTAGTCGAAATAAAATATTAATTAAAAAAACCTTTTTAAAACCAAGCTTTCTATATGTTTCACATGGTGTATTTTACAAATTGAGCCCATTCATTTGCAAATTCGCAATCCGCCATATTGTTTCAGCGGTCATTTTGGATTAACAACAATATTGATTAAATGTAGTTTTATTGTCATCAGAACTGAAGTCGTAAATTAAATATCACACAAACTAGCACACTAACACGGCAAGTGAAATAAAAGTGTGTTAAAAATTATAATATATTCATATTTTCTAGTAGAAAAAAAAACAAATACAGTAAGTAAAACCAAAAAAACATAGCTTGTATAAATGCATATATTATAAATATAATTCTTATCAAACTTATAGACAGAAAAATATTATTTTATCTTATACAGTGTACGATTCGCAACAAAAACTTCAAATAAATATAATCTTTATTATCATTAATATAAATGTTAACTTTCCGAGTTACATTTTTAATGTTTAATGCTTATGATATAAATGTACAGCTTATGCTAGGGTTGCGCGAGAGTTGAGAGGTTATCAAATCAGGGTTGCTCAAATGTGATAATTATTTTAATTCACATAAAAGTTTAATTTTCAACAACGATTTTTTATAGCTTCACGCTGTATCCCGCAGGATAGGCAGAAGAAAACGAGTGTTAAATCAGTCCATTCCCCACATTCTGCCTAACTTTGAAAACAATGCCTGGTTAGTGGTTTTTACCACAACACATAGCTAGGCCAGTCGTGGCGCAGTGGCACAATGTGTGACTGTAAGCCTATTGGTTGTGGGTTCGATCTCCACTCGAGGAAATTAAATATTTATTTAAATTTATATTTCCATTTCTAAGCTGTGGTGTCGAGGTAAACCCGCTACGCCACTCAACACGCAATGACTCCAGAATTCGGCGGAAAATGGGGAACGGAGTTCGGAACGGAACGGAGAATTACAATCAATTCGCCCAAATGAGAATCGAACCAACCCATCGTATTCACAGTCAGGTACTGTTCCACTGTGACAAAGCAGCCTCTAATGGAAGCTCTTATAAATATACCGAAAGCTCAAACCAAAACCTCTAAGATTTAATCAACCCTATCCGCGGAGTACTCGCGAGGAGAGCGCGCCGCTTATATTCTATCAGGTTGTTTATATTTGACATCGTTAATGTACCTTTAACAGAGAAACTTAATCTTGAGCTTTCCTAGAATCCCTTTGGCTGAGCTTAAATTTAAATTTAAACTGTAATTATCAAAGACATGGTAATTATTAAATTAAAATAGAATATAATTTCGTTTGGAGATGGGTTCTTACAATAGCTTATTTGGTTATATTCAGAAGTTATTATTATTATTATAGAGGCGTCGTGGCGCAGGATAATAAGAGTGCGACTGTAAACGTGACGGTTGTGGATTCGATTCCCACTCGTAGAGATGATATATTTAATATTTTCATTTTCTCGATCTCGATCTTGGCCTTGAGTTCCGCTACGCAACACGCAAGAGTTCGACGGAAAGTGTCTTAATGAGAACGGAGTGTCTTAAGACTAGGTTCCCCGGTTCATTCTTTAACCTACCCTGCGACTTTTGTTGAACTTTACGTTGTGCGGGATTTAGCGTAAAGCTCAATAAAAACTGTAGCCTCCTGCGATAAATGGATTATGAAATATAAAAAAAATATTTTCTCAGCTTTATAGTGTTAGTATAAATTATAAGAAAATAAGTAACTCATTTCCAGAATTGAATTCAACATCTATTATAGTATTAAAAACTTTAATCGTAATAGTAATAGTAGTAAATAATTTCTCATACAGCGGAATAGGCAGGGGAAACTTAGTTTTAAGACACTAGTTACAATATCAAATAACAAAATATCCATAGTATTTACATGACAAAATATTACAGAAATCGTTACAAAACACGAATCTGGTGTTATATCTATTAATATTTAACCAAATTCTGTAAGGACGAGGTTATCAATTCGATTGTATTTTTTTATGTATTTTTGTTACCTCAGAACTTTTGACTGGGTGAACCGATTTTGATGATTTTTTTTCCATTCCTTCCTGCTGCTTCCTGTGTGGTTTTATTCTTCCATTTTAATTTTGCCCATTTCTTACAATGTTAATTATAAGAAAATGACATAAGTGTTATATTTGCGTTATGTATGTGCGCGACAAATGGAGGAATGACTCAATATCACACCCTTTTTTATTGGAAAGGATACACTTAGTTAAATGAGGGTTTAGGTTGGATTCTAATTATGGAATTCAATTGGAGTCGGTTTTTTTTGTTAAAAATTAAAATTATAGGTGCTCTTCACCGTCACACAACACTACTTCAATTCATTTTTCCCACGTACTTTTTGTGTTTTCCATAGTATGAATAGGGGTAGAGAGAAATGAGATAACAGAGAGTCATAACACAACTTAGTGTTATGACTCTCTGTTATCTCATTTCTCTCTACCCCTATTCGTACTATGGAAAACACAAAAAATGAAAAGAAAAAATACTTGAATAATTAGATTTGTTATAGTAGAAAAAATATATGTATATACGAGAGTTGTCGCCGCGTTGCGTCACTTTAAATGGGTTTAGCAAGCAAGCATGTGCTTACTTTACAGCGTTTCGGAGTTAGCATAACACATATTTAAACACTCTAATTAATTATATAACATTATATAAATTCCCTACAACATCTTAGATCTTAAGGATTGGTAAAAATATTTATATTTATCTTGTTCGTATTTTGGTAATAAGACCAGTGCGGCGTTGAGTTTCGCCTAAACACGTAATATCTCAATAATTGAGCGGTAAATGGGGACTGGAGTGTGTTAACAATAGGTTCCATCTGCCTTTCTTGTTCTATGCAAAATACAGCGTTTTTATCTCGAGTTTATATGCTTGAATTCAGTCAATAAATAGCAATGTGAAATCGTTAATATCAAATATCAATCAAACATTTAAAATGAAACTATTTTAACCGGATTAATCGTGTATATTTAGTATTATACATTTTTGAAAACTCGACGTTTCGAACACTTTGCAGTAGTCCGTGGTCACACGTGGTGGTAGACTGAGGTGGCTAGATACAGTCAGCTCAATAATCCAGAGCAGTACGCGAGGCAATTAAGAAATCGTTGGCGGTAGTTTAATATAATAATTATGTTAACTGACAGACGAATACCACTCAATTTGGCTTTCTAACTCTCAATTTGGTTTTAGATCTCAAAAGTCTACAAGTGATGCTGTTCTTGAGCTAACTAACTTTATAGTGACAAATATGGACAGCAAAAGAAAAGTTTTAGCTGTGTTTTTGGACTTGGCTAAGGCTTTCGACACAGTCTTTGTACCTGTACTCATTGGTAAACTTGAACGTCTTGGGTTCCGTGGCACGCCGCTGAACCTCCTTACAGATTATTTAACAAATAGGTACCAAAGAGTTAGGGTCGATAATTTTGTTAGTGAGGATCTCTTGGTTGATCGCGGAATTCTCCAGGGCAGTATTTTGGGTCCCACTCTCTTTCTTACTTATGTCAATGATCTATGTGATTTACAAATCAAAAATGGAAAAATTATTGCATTTGCTGATGATACTGCGTTACTTTTTAGTGCCAATTCTTGGGACGAAGTTTACGAATCTGCCCAATCAGGGCTAAACTCTGTCTCTTCTTGGCTAACTAAAAATGAACTACAACTTAATGTGAATAAGACAAAGTATATGCATTTCTCGATCTCGGTAAATTCCAAAATTGAACTGCTCCCATTAGTAATTCATGCTTGTAACACTACATTCTATAATAACTGCTCTTGCCCATCCTTGGATAATGTTAGTGTAATTAAATATTTGGGAGTTTTAATAGACAGCACACTTAGTTTCAAATATCATATAGAACAGCTTGCAGAGAGAACTCGCAAACTAATTTATGTTTTTAGGAAATTAAGAAACGTTGCAAATCCTTCAGTCCTAAGAACGGTTTATTGTTTTCTCATAACTTCTATCCATTCCTTGGAGATTTATTATATAATAAAGCAAATATGTACTTATCCATATACTCTGTACCAAAAAATAAATGTAAAAAGCTTGTAACGGAATGGCTTAAATGCTACAACTATGATGAAACTGAGAATTTATTCGTAATTCCTAAATAATATACAGTAACATACATAGATACTCACACGCTCACATAATTACATATACACTAACACAAACACACACACATACAAACACACATACACACACATTCATGCACTCATTCCCATGCACACACACATATACTAATATGCGAGTTTAAATTAATTATAAATATAAACTAAATACTAAAGATTAAGAATTCTAAGGTCTATACTGTTAATATTTTTCCATATCTGAAACCACTCTTGTTGTAGATTATGAAGGGGTGAGCCTGGTGATCTGTAAAACAGGTATATACCCAGTATGGACACCAGTCTCTCACATTAGCTTTTTAATGTTCAGCACTGGTTTCTTTGTCAAATATGTATTTTTTATGACCAAGCTTTGTGAGATGAAAATAAAGATTTATTATTATTATTATTATGGATTTGCTCACATCTGGATCAATGATTTTAAGTCCTTATTGTTTGCTGATTTGGAATTTGTGAGCTTATAATGTAATACATCAATTTTTAATAAAAAATATTAAATATATTTACTTATCTACTTAATGCAAATTTAAGACTTATGTGATTTTATCATAGATACCATTGTCAGAAATGGACCACATTAAAACAGGACTACAATAAAAAAGAATAATGAAATTCAGTCCAAAATTCTGAGGTAACAAACATAAAAAAAAAACAGTCGAATTGATAATCTTCTCCTTACGGAAGTCAGTTAAAAAATACATCGATGAATTCATAGTAGCACAGCGGCACAGCATTTGACTGTGAACGCCACGGTCGTGGGTTTGATTCCTACTCATTGAAACCAGTTATTTTCTTTCTCTGCTCTAGTAAGAAGATAATTCACATTGTATCCTGCATATGGAATGATAAGCAGAGAAAACCTAATGTCTAGACATTGCATGTTGAGTGACTGAATTTAAAGAAAAGGTTTATTTTGTTACTAGTAGTAGCCAGGAAAAAATCCCCCGAATGCGAATCGAACTCACAACCGTCGCTTTTACTGTTATACGCTGTGCCATTGTGTCATAACGACCGCAATATATAAATAAATAACAAAAACAGTTTACTTGAGCAGCCCTGCGTTGTTTTAAAGAAGCCGCGAGATTACGCCTCGACGCGCAGTCCCTCGCGCCGCGCTGAGATTTACGCTTTATTGTAACAAACAGAAAATAGTTATTTATTATCTATAAAAAAATTGTTTGATAGATAATTATTTAGGCGTGTCGCCGTTGGATTGCTTTTCTAAACAGTAGGTTTGTTTTTTTATTTTTCTTCTACGTATCGACCGCGTCATATGAAGTAGGATTAGACTAGCGAGTCTATTACCGCAATTTGTTCAACCGGAAGTAAAAATATTTTGATTATTACTTCCTTTAAGTGCGCTTTTAATAATGTCATGTAATTGCATGTGTTTCGAGGCAATAACATGTTTCCCCATAAAACCCCCCAAAAAAAATACATTTGAACCCGCTACCAATTTAAGTAATATTAAATTCTATGACTTGTCTTTCTTAATATTAATTATATGCTATGTTTGTTTTAGTATTGTTAAGTAAAATAAATAAATCAGCTTCACGCTGTATCCCGCACACAGCAGGGTAGGCAGAGGGAACCTAGTGTGAAGACACTCTGTTCCCCACTTTCTGCCGAATTCTGGAGGCATTGCGTGTTGAGTGGCAGAACTCAACGCCGCGCTTAACCTCGACACCAGAGCGAAGAAATGGAAATATAAATTTAAGTAAATATTTCATCTCCTCGAGTGGGGATCGAACCCACAACCAGTCGGTTTTGCAGTCACACCTTGTGCCGCTGCGCCACGACTGGCCTCGATTTATTATTAGTATATAGTATTGTTAAGTATATGTTTAAATTTCAATTTATTATAAAATACACATCGTCTCACGTTTTCTTAAATACGAGTACATTTTATTTTTGCCCTGAACCACGTTACTATACATACATCGGGGCCTCATCCACTAACTCAGGCCACGTCTTTCAAAGTCGAGTCAGTAATAAATATTGAATGTTTAACCCTCCAAGTAGATATCGACGCTAATAAGGTCAAGTTTCATTCCGAGATATGAATAAGAGTTAATTGGTCTAGACTGAAATAATCTGTTATGATTCCGCATTCTGGAGCAAAAGTCCATTTTAATTTGCAATATTCCGAATATAATGTTTGGAGGACGTAGTGAAAGAGAAAAATATTCCACTCTCCGCTCTCCGCTCAAATTTTGAGATATTGTTTATTCAGTGGTGAAACTCAACGCTTATGACATAGCAATGTATTATACATTGCTATGTCTCAGATTGAGAAAATGGAAAATGAAATGACGATATGAATCGTATCCACAACCGGTGCGTTTAGTCGTTGTGCAATGACGTACATTTGTCGTTAATAATCAAGATAATTTCGGTTGGAAAAATAAAAGATAAGATTTTAATTAAGTAAACAAACCAGTTGGTTTTTTCTATATATTTGACGTCACTTTGACTTTTTTATAGTTTGTGTAGGAATTTTGGGAAATCCTCTCTCACTGCTCCCCTTCAATCCCAAAGGAACCAATATGACAAATTTCAGCGTTCCATGCCGCCTTTCCATAGTTTCGGCTGTGCATTGTGCATATATAGAGATAAATATAGTTATTATAGATTAATTTATGAGTTTATTACAAGTACTTGAATGAAGATAGTTTTAATATTATTTATACACCGATATAATGATTCTTGCGTAATTAAGACGCCGGGTCAGTGGGAAACATGTAAACACGTTTTATTTGTCAATAACATTTATAGAAATAATTAAGAAAGTTGGAAATGGGCGCCATTAAAAACACGATAATTAAAGGTTTAGTCCAATGTTTTTATTTATTTATTAAGATTGACTAATGGTTATTATACAAAATAAATTTAAAGGATATTTCATCGTTCGGGTCAAATCGAATTTATCTTTAGTTGTATTCTTCTTTTTTAAATATTGCTTACGAATTGTTTCAATACAGCAAAAAATATTTAAATCACATTATTAATTTCATTAATCATTTGGCAATAACCTTTAACACACAAATCTCTTTTCACAACTCTTTTAAATCGTAATAATGTAGAACATTGTACTATAACGCCCAATATTAATAATCTATCTCCAACGTCAATCTTAGATTGTTTCATATATCTATCCAATCTCTAGATAGGATAGATATATGAAATAATCTAAGATTGACGTTGGATATAGGTTATTAATATTGGGCGTAAAAGAACTACGGATTCGATCCAATCGAGTTGCAGGTGCGCTAAGTTCAAGCCTATTTCTTGTATTAATATGATGTACATCACCAGTTTTGGTAAAACCATCTCATCGTTTTTAACATATATTCATAACATTTTCAAGAATGTATTGAGATGCAACTGTCAATATATTAATTTCTTTAAATTGTTGCCTTAACGAATCTTTAGAGCCTATGTTAAAGATTGCGTAATACCTCGCTTCTGTAAGACAAAAATTGATTTAATACCGAATGTAATACTCCCAAGTTGAATTCCGTAGGACATAATACTATGAAAGTACTCGTAGCTTAAGTAAAGAAGGCGAGCCGTTTCCACGTCAATTAATAGTCTGAGTTTTTTAACCGCAAAAGCTGTTAAATCAATCTACATTGTAATTTGGAATCAACGGTGATACTGAGAAATATCGTAAAATCGATAGCATCTACGGAGTCACCATATATAAAAAAGTATAAAAGGCTTCATCAACAGAATAACTATACTAAATGCCACAAGTACTACAGAATGTGCTCGCTATAATTTATATGAACCTAAACTCTACTTGTAACCTCAGAAGTACTCCACTATTCAGGTCCTAGTTTCATCATCAGACCATCTCGGAGACGCCGTATTATTATACCGTCCGCGAAGCTACGTATACCTGAAAAGTTTATCAATGTCACATTTCTTAGACGCGTGGGTCCTGTTCAGTTTATTAGATTTTATTATATAGTTATAAGTCAACATAATAAATAAAAATTGGTAAAAATATGGACCAATAAGCTATCAGATCTTGATATCTTATATTAGAATTAAATATCGAGATCAGTCGTGGCACAGGGGCACAATTGTGCGATTTAAATGCGACAAGTTGTGGATTCGACTCCCATTTAAAAAAAAAACATTTTTATCGTTTATTATTTTTTTTATTTTTTTCAGTGGCCGAACGACCAATGGACGCTGAAGCAAGTGTCTCGTACACCGAGACGACAGACAACAAAAACGGCAACTCCAAAATACTGCAGCGGCTTGAAACAGTGCCAGACATAAAGAGAGACACGTCGGGAATTACGACACAGTATATTGCTACTGGTATAGGTAAGATTGTAAAATGTATTGCTATTTTTATTTATATTTCCACGCCGCGATGGTTGTGGGTTCGATTACCTCAGGTGAATGAATATATATAAAAATATATTTTTGTTTAACACGCTAATGAAACGTTACTCTGCCTGCTAGGTTAGAAAAAGCGCTTTTTCAATTTTTTTTCAATATAATTCAATAAATAAAATAGGACATGATAATTATCAATTGCTCAGTACTTATTAAATTTTCAAGAAGTTACTCGTTGAGCGATGGAATTCAACACCATACTTTGTTCTGTTAAAAAATTGAGAAAATGAAAATAGTCATCCATTAGGAATCGAATGTACAACCACCGTACGTATAGTATGTTGGTGCGCCACGGCAGACTTACATAAATTCTATTACAATGGTTTTTGGTATAAGGCTTCGCCATTCTTTTAGTTCTGTATCTTAAAAGGGAAAAAACGGAACCCTTGTAGGAACACTTTGTTGCTTCTTTCTAAATAAAAATCTGAAAAGTTAAAATTAATAGGTACCTCATAAACTAAACTCATTACTAGCTTTTATTTGTTGTTCAGTTTATATAAAGTAGGCTACGCTGTACGCCCGCAAATTTAAGTTTGTTAACTTTTATAAGTTATACTTTCCGTTGAACTAAATTGGTACGGAACCCTCGGTCGGTGAGTTCGCTTCGCATTTGAATAGTTTTATTTCATACATAATAAAAATAAGCTCTACACAAAAATATTTATATGTATGTTTTCTTTATTACAGTAAATTTAGGCGCTTTCGCAGCGGGAATGTGTGTGGCGTGGTCGTCACCCGCCATACCTTTATTGACATCTCAAGATGAGGTAAGAAAGCAACAATTTATACTAAGATTAACAATTCAATTAAAACTTTTAAACAGAATTAATGTCGTATATTTAGTATATTATATTTTCTTAATGTTTTAATTTCTTCATTCTGGCACCGAAGGAAAAAGCCCGGCGTTGAGTTCGGCCACTCAACGCGTAATGCTTTGGAAAATTTAGCGAAAAGTGGGCAACGGAGTGTCTTAACACTAAGTTCCTTCTGCCTACAATGCTGTCTGCGAGATATGGAATGAAGCTGATTATTATTATTTTTGAAGATGCGGCATGTTGGACACTTAGCAGTAGTCCGTGGTCACACTTTGTAGTGGAATAAGGCGGCATTCTTTTCGGTATAAATAAGAGATTACTACCTACTGTTAAGACACCCCATTCCCCACTTTCCTCTCCAATTAGTAGAGACATTACGTATTAAGTAGTGGAACTCACGAACGCGCTTTACTTTTGTTGTGCAACAATTTTATTTTCCAATCTGACGCTGTGCCACGACGACATCTTGTCCATGTTATTGCCCTACATATAATTCATAAAAATGGAGTGACATACTACTAAAACTCCACTATATTCGAAAAATGATTAAAGATAAGTTAGTTAGTTAGTTACTAAAAATGGTCCATATAAGTCCATAAACCAACAACTCCAGTATCCCCAAGACAAAGATTACTTAAGGAGTTGACGAATCCTAAGTAAGGCTCGTGTACTTAAGCTTTCGAACTTTGCTAAATTAAATTAGTCTCACATTATTGGAGAGTGAAAGTTGGTCGTGATGTCTTTTTTTGGGTAAAAATTGTGAATTACCATATTAGTTGCCTATATAAAAATAATAATCTGTATTACTTGGGTTATTGCTTAAGAAAAAATATTTGGCTTAGAGGCCAGTTGTGGTGCAAAGGCACAAGCGTGTGACTGGTATCGAGGCATAACGGGGCGTTAACTTCCACCAGTTAACACTCAATGCCTCCAGAATTCGGCGGAAAGTAGGGAGCGGAGTGTCTTACATGCGACTTACAAAAAAACAAAGCTTTTTTGTACCAAGGTTATATGAAGGTACAACAGGTACAGTAACGACAAAGTGACAAAGGGCGGCGTTAAATTCCGCCACTCAACACAATGTATTTAGTAGAAGCATCCTAATATTAAGTCATCACTGTCTACTGTTATATTATATTATATGAGAGATACGGTGTAAAGCTAAAACAAGTATGCATAAGTAAAAAATGCAGTAGTTACTTAAATCAACAACTTGAATGTAAATTGCAGCAATCATTGAATCATATAAATGGCACTTTATACGATAAAATAAATGAATAAAAAAAGCAACCCTCAGCCATATATTTCATTAAAAGAAATATCGTCAATTATATGTAAATTGCTCACAAAAGTTAAAGTTACGACTCCAGCAAGAACTTCAGGAACTTCAATGAAACCAAGAAGTACTTAAACATTCAAAGCTCATTATTATAATGAAATTTGTAAAGCGAAATATTTTGTTTATTTCTACATTACATTATAACTTTGTTGGCGGTTATAAAGTTAGGTTAGATTTGTAAGTGCTCCTTTAAGGCAAGTTTAACATTCTTAGAATAATAATTCTATAATAGCCGTTGCCCGCGGCGTCGTCCCCTTGGTGAAATGGATAAAACTGAGAGTTGTGTATGACACATTGACCTAGTGTTAAGACACTCTGTTCCAATTAAGCTACTTCCGTCCCCCACTTTCTGCTGAATTCTCGCATTGCGTTTTGTAGGAGCGAAACTCAACGCCGTGCTTCGCCTCGTTACCAAAACAAGGAAATGAGAATATTAAATATTTGATTTCCTGGAGATGGGATCGAACCCATAACCTGTTGCTTTTACGGTTGCAAGCTTGTGCCACTGCGCCAACATGCTCAACAAACTCATGTTTAGATTATTAGATATTTTTAACCGCCTTCCAAAAAGAAGGTTTTCAGTTTGATATTGATGTTAGTGACAATGTTAGAATTGGATAATATTTGAGTATGATCTATTAAGGGGTTCTCAGAATGCGTACTCAATTTCGTATGTGTATGTATGTCTTACAAATGTGTATTAAAAATTATATTAAGTTTATGCCTTTTTATTTAAAAGCAGTTTGTTTATTTAATTTGTAAGGATATTTCGATTTAGGAAAAGTTATAATTTCATGATAAATTATAAAATCTATTTTAGTAGAACGCTAAATAGTTAGATTCACACTTGGGAGAATAATTATATTAAAAAAACCGGACAAGCGCGAGTCAGACTCGCCCAACGAGGGTTCCGTACAAAGCTTGGAAGTCTTGAGCTTTTTCGGAAATTCAAGTTTATCTTAGCCAGAGCCCTTTCATCTGATACCCAACTAGCGGCTTTGATACCAAATTTTGCCCCACTTTTAAGGCTATAATTTTTTAAGATTTAACCACAAATTTATAATTTTCAGATTTTTTTTCCTAAACTAATAACTACCTGTAGACGCTAACTGCCAAATTTTATAATTCTAGGTAAACCGGAAGTTTAAATTTTCTATTGCCTTTATAGTGTGGAAATATGATTTTTTTTCGATGCAAACGGCCATATCTTTTTCTTAAGTAAATGTAAGGATATCTCCAAGCGTTCCTGAGATAAAGGCTCTTGACAGACAGACGAAACAAAGTGATGTTATAAGGGTTCCCGTTTTCCTTAGAAAGTACGGAACCCTAATCATTATCGTTTTCTCTGTCTTAGTCAAACATAGCCCGGTGTAGTGTTCTGCCAATTACTATATTGAAATGGTTAATATAAGTTATCTAAAAAATTTTTTTTTCCTATGTTTGGAATAGCACTTTAAAAGTATCAAATACGTCTAATACAGTCGAATAAAACGGAACTGAGTATTAATTGTGTTTTCTCTGTCTACCGCTATTTTATATTTATTTTCCGGGACAAATTATAATGTTATAATAAAAACAAAATAGTGTACAAGAAAGTAGAATGTGGTACTGTTTAATATGAATCTAATATACCCGGAATTTCAATGAAGCGAGAATAAGCGTGGGTGAGAGCTAGAAGATGGCGTGTAACAATTGTAGGAGATAGAAAATTTACTTATTTTCATTTTGGTTTTTGTAATATTTTTATGTATTATATATTTTTTTGTTATTTGTTGGCTTTTATCGTCAAATTTTCGAGACATTTTTGTGTTATCAACTGGCGCCGCTCAACACCGCGCTTTGTGTTTCAGACAGGGGAAATAAAAATAATTTAAGTTCATTAATTATTCCGAATAGGGATCTAACCCAGAACCTTCATATTTACGCGGCCTTCGTAATGACGCTTCCATGGCTGACTCTCCCAGTGACCTTGCGGCCGCTAGTTACAAATAAAGACGATTGTAGTTCTTAAGAACCTAAATGTAGTTTTTAAAAATCTTTCTATCGACACCCAAAAAATATTAGAAAGCTCTAACTTAGCCTTTACCTTTAAATACATATTAATCTAAAATGAACAGCACAAACTCAATTTAAATAACGATGTTTTATAATCAGCAACAGCAGGAGTAATACAAACGAGCGCTACTACCGAGTATATCTACTGATTCCAGAAGTTAAATTAAATGTATAATAACTGCGTAATCCGTGATGTAATATAAGTTGCGTGATCGCAGGTGACGAGCGTCCTTTGTAAATAAACCCATTGTGCGGTCGCCCTTCGTTAGGAATGTTAGGGTTGCTACTTTTTATTATATTATTTTAATATCTATTTAAATATACATAAAACTTTTCCGTTACTGTCTGACTGACCATCCTTCTTAAATCCATTTTGAGAGCTATAATTTAGCATGTAGATTCCTCAGGGGGAAAGCATGAAGAGAGAATTTCTCAAACTCCTACGGAAATAGATAAGATCGAAATTTTTTACGCAAATGAAGTTGTGGTTTATTATTAAAACCACCAGGGAAATATGAAAGCTATATCAAAGAACGTAGAAAAATTAAGCGATTTTAAAAATAACAAAGTATTCATGATTAATAACAATAATTTCTTACAAAAAATGCCTCCCCCCAATTTCGTTGGCTACTCCCGTCGCACTAGTGACGACCATTAACTAAATCTAGTTGCCTAACCACATTAAGCAACAACGTTGACAAAAATTTCAACTTAGGCACCTTCCATGGATACAACGATATGGATAGCAGAGTGCTATCTAAGCATTTTCAACATTCGTTCCTCCAGTACTGTCAGAGTGCATTTGACAGTAACCACCATAGGATCATTGGCAGACGTGTTGAACTTTAGGTTCTGCTGTTCTTCCAGTTTCCTATTCATTCAACTCCACAAAACTTTAACTGGTAAAAAATTATCTGTTAATAGGTTTAATTTTTTATCTGTTGAGTATAAGAGGCAGCCCTTAACGCGTAACCATAGAGCGATATTCGCACGAAAACTTAACCAAAGTTTTGCCATTTTCCGGCGAGAACCCTTCAACAATGCCTGCATTGTACACTTTGATTTTTACCCGACTATGTCGATAACTAAGTTGTGTATTCGATTCATTCGTTTGCTTGTAATGTAAAACTCTGAGTTTTCCTTTTCCCGCAATAACTTGCCATTAATTTTGTTACAAGAAAAAAAAAATATATTAGTGTTAAAAAAATATAAAGCTTATTCGAAGTGGCCTCCATCGTAATACTGTAATACAGTGCATTAAACGTTGAGGTCAGTTATCTATAACAGCACGCAATCTTTCTATGATAACAATTATTCACTTCTAATCGTATAGATTGTTTTGTTAGAGAATCCAATTAGAATTATCATGGCGTTTTGAGAGTAAGACAAGGCAAGATTAAGTGGATCGAGCTTTATGGTCCGGCGTTGAATCTTGACTTTGGAAGGACCATTCTTGGCTATTGAACATGATGTTGTTAAGTGGTCTAACTATCTTCTCAAGAATGGTATCTTAATACACTTGTGCCAATGTTAGGTATCGAACCTATTTCATAAAAAATATGGCTCAGTCACTCCTTCGCAATATGTATTAAGCAATTTGAGGCCAGTCGTGGCAGAAGATGTGGTAGCTGGTTTATTTTTTTAAAGTAATAAATGAACATAATGCGTTAATTTACTTACACATACAAATATCAAGATGTTTAATTTTTTTTCTTGTTCTAGATGCAATCCAGATCATCTGAAGTTCTATCAGGAATCAATGGCACACATCCTAGGATAATTGTAAGTTACATGACTGCCGAGACTGTTGTTTACCTTCATATATATGTATATGTAACTAATTGGACATTTATAAGTGGCATTGAGTTACGCCTCGCAACATGAATCCGGGCAGCAAAGAAAACGAAGTGCTTTAACACTGAGTTTCCTCTGCCCACTATATTAAGCAGAAAAAAGCTGCCGTGGCTTGCCTCAAAATAAATATATCAACCTTCAAAAACATTATAAAATATTTCTAAAATATAACTAATATTTTTTTTAAATTTAGTTAAATTTATAATTAAGCTAATAATTCAAAGTTGAACTAAATGTTTGCATCGAGGGTAAACTCGTAGGTCACATCTAAGTACTGTGCAAGTTCATAGGTCGCGCACCGCCCGCCCCGACCGCCCCGCCCGCCCCGGGGTAATCCTGGCAAAGTAATTTGATGTTAGAAAATTGACTTATTAAATGAAGATGTACGATGTTTTTCTTTAAAATATTCCAAATTGTTCGCAGAACTATGTTTAGTGAACTTTGCTTACTTTAAAACTTAATAGCTTAAAGTACGTGCTAGTAGTAAGTTCATTTTAAACTTAATATGGTAGAGGTCGTCGTGGCGCAGCAGCAAAGCGTGTGACTGTCAACGGTTGTAGGTTCGATTTCCACTTGGAGTAATTAATTATTATAATTTACGTCGGTACCAGCCAGGAAATGAAAATATTAAATACATCACTCCGCGAGCGGAAATCGAATCCACAACCGTCGCGTTTACAGTTTCATGCTTGTACTCTTACGCCACGACGGTCCCAAATATAAATATTAAATAATAATTAACATAATTTTATTTAAATGTAAGAAAAAAATTGAGAAGTCTAACTTTTAATTAATTTCAAAATGAAATAATACAATCCAATATCAGTCTTAAATTATTCTCAACAAGGTAAACAGGCTCAAAATAGTGAATGCATTTTATAACTTCTACAAAATAATTGTGTTTGGTCTACAGAATGTTTTGTAAATAAAATTAAATACACAAACTGAAGCTAGCTCCTTTAGTAGAAGGGTGAACTTTAAAAAACGTTTATTGATCCCTAAAATTTGTGTTCTTACATTATTTTGTCAATAAACTTTGAAAGATAACTAGTATTTTAATTAAAGATATTCGCTAACAAATCAACAATTAGTAAAATTAATAAATCGACTGTGTTACAATATTCCTACTATAAGCAATATGTTCTTACTATTTTTAGCTTAGTGATTCAGAAGCATCGTGGGTTGCGTCTCTTCTATGCCTGGGTGCGTTGTGGGGCGCGGTCCCCGCTGGCCTCATATCAGAACACTTTGGCAGAAAGAAAACATTGCTTTATCTTGCCTTACCACTACTTGTATCATGGATTTTAGTAGCGTCCAGGTATGTATTTGTTTCTTTTTTTAGCTTCACGCTGTAGCCTGTATATAGCAGGGTAGGTTAGAGGGTTGGGAGGGTATGTTAAGATACTCCATTCCTAACGCACTGCATAATTTTTTGACACCGGAATATTGTGTGATAAGTGGCGGAACTCAACACCGCACTTTGTCTCTACCTTTGTTACCACATTTACTTTTAGTTACCAGGCCGAATAACATAAAATAATTGCTATTGCTCTGTTTATTTATTATTTTTATTTTACTGCTATTGTACTGAGCTAAAAATTATTGCCGTTGTGGTATAGTAGCATAGGTTCCGATAGTAAGCACGATACGATATGTATTTTAATAAGATGAAAGTATTTTAATTTCCCCGCCCTGGTAGACAAAAGTCGACATGGAGTTCTGCCACTCGTTACAAGTATCTCAAAAATTGGACGAGAAGTAGGAAACGGAGTGTCTTAACAATAGTTTCCTTTGGCTCCCCTACTACAAGTATCTAAATTAATATAACTTAAGAAGTTACGTCCCAAATACTACCACTAACTCCAAATTAGAACTCGGCATATAAAAGTAAAATAAAAAAGCAAATAAAATTAACCAGTTTATCATAAAATTTCATTTTTACAGTCCAAACGTGTACGGCTTGTACGTGGGACGCTTCGTAGGCGGCGTAGCGGTTGGGGCGTTCAGCGTGGGCATACCGCCCTACGTTGAGGATATTGCTGAAAAGCATCTTCTACCGTCTCTCGTCACTTTCTATCACGTACATTTTGCTTGTGGTGTTTTGTTTTGCTATATTATTGGTAAGAATATTGAAATATTTGTATTTTATATAACGTACCCATGGTAATGAATTATATTAATTTCCACACTCCTGGTAACATGTAAAGCGCGGCGTTGAGCTCCGCCATTCAACGCTCCACGACTCAATAATTGGACGCATAGAGCATATAAAATATTCCATATTTGATCTTATTTCGATTAATATAACCTGCTAGTTCTTTAGATGTTTCAAATATTTGATGTTCAACCAATCTTCATTTCATATTTATTACGTTCAAATAATATTTGTAATAAAATCTGTATTATTTAGTAGTAAGTATATATTTACTCTTCATATATAAATGGAATGTCATAAATAAAATAATTTCGTATCACTTTACGTGTCAAAAAACAAGCCACTTCATAATTTTTGGCCATCTATTGACCTAGAGGAAGCTATTCGTGCGAATATTAGGAGTTGATGTGTGCCTTTTGGTACTCGTGGACGTGCCGTGCCCTGTAGCGCCCTCGTAATCATTTATATTTATTTTATGGCCACTTCCACTCTCATAACAATTTTTCGCACGTTCCTTTATCTCATGCTGGCGCTGAATTACATGCGATACAAAATTTGACGTGGAAAGTAGTTTTCTTTTACAAAACAGATAGCTTTTACTTAAAATTGGTACAACGAAAAATGTATCTTTCTTGAACTTTTAGCACAACTACTTTTAGTCTTGAAAAGATATAATGGATTTTTCTTAGAGATCTTCTTCTATGACTATTAGGTGAAAGGATATTGAATGTACTTTCTATCTTCACCTGCATATAGCAGGTGTTTGAGATATTATACGTTGAATGGCGGATCTCCGCGTTTTGTCTTGCTAACACAATGAAGAAATGAAAATAACTATTCCCTCTGAGCGGAAATCAAACGCACAACTGTCGTTGTGTGCAGTCAGACACCATGCCGCCGCGTCACGACGGCCGTACGTTATACGGCTGTACGTAATTTTATTAATTTGATGTGATTATTCGAAAAAATATTTAATTTCAGGTATGGTCCAAAGTACATCTTGGCTGTCAGTACTTTGCGCAACTGTACCAGTCGCTTTCTTCATCGTCTTCATATTTTTACCAGAATCACCAGCTTATCTAATGTCACAAGGAAAACAGAGTGAAGCCAAAGCAGCGTTGCGATACTTTCGTGGTATTGATAATGACATTGATGGAGAAATGAAAACGTTGAAAGAATATATACGAAGCTCCACAAAGAACCGAGTTACTTTTAAAGAATTGTTCCGCAACACAGCAAACGTGAAGGCATTAATAGTTTCTTTTGGATTGATGATATTCCAGCAAATGAGTGGCATATACCCTGTGTTGTTTTATGCTGAGGATATTTTTAATAACTTCTCAGTTTCCCTTAAGCCACCCGGGCCTGCCATTATTCTTGGGTTTTGTCTTGTATCCTCAACGTATTTTTCCACAATGTTCTTGAAGAAAGTCAGACGACGCATTTTATTATTGGTTTCATTCGCTGCAATGGCAGTGAGCTTAGGAAGTTTGGCGATTTACTATCATTTGAAGGCTTCCAACTTATCCTCAAATAACGCTTGGGTACCGTTGTTCAGTTTATGCGTATTTGTGTCTGTGTATGCAGCTGGAGTAGGCCCGATACCTTGGTTAATGTTGCGTGAAATATTTGCCCCAAATATGAGAAGGCGCGCGACAGCCATTACAGCTGGCTTCCACTGGTTCTTAGCCTTTGGTGTTACGAAGCTGTATCAAAATTTGGTAGACATGGTGCGACCAGGCTGGGCGTTGTGGCACTTCGCTGTTACATGCGTTATTGGAATAATTTTCGTCTACTTCTTCGTTCCGGAGACCAAAGGAAAATCTTTAGAGGATATTCAAAATGAATTCAATGGTATTCATAAAAGAAAAAAGCACACACATGTAATTGAAGTTCAAACTGTGTAAGTGCCATAACATTCTCACGTAGCTTTGGAATTATAGTATCAGTATTTATTGAGAGTTACGATTATCAAATTGAGATAGGTATAGTGAATTTTCCAAATTTCTCCACTTAGGTTATTTTTAATTTTATTTATAATATAATGTAGTGCGGAGAACTCTCCGTATTTAATGAGTGCATGTATTTATTAATATTTACAACTATAATAATAATGATTATTACTAATAAATTAATTTAATTTGAGGTGTCTTTATTGTCCTAAGCCCGCCAAGTTGTAACAAGTCACAACTGTCAAGATAAACTAAGTTTGTTTTAAGTTAGCAACAATAATTGAGGCGCAGTACTCGTCTACGTAATAACAACGGTACCTGTGTCATTTGTGTACGTTCCAACATTTAATATTAAGCTTATTCCAAAAGTAATTGAATTAAATTTTCATTTGAAATCTGTTTTCATTGTTCGTAGTAATGAATGAATATAATTACGATCCAGGCATGATTTTTATCTTTTTTTAGCTTTACATTGTATACCGCATAATGGAGCAGGATAGGCAGAGAGAATTCAGAGTAAAAAACACTCCGTTTCCTACACACCGTCCACTTTTTGAATCAATGTGTGTTGCTTTGTTTTATTATCAGATTGAGGATATGCAAATTCATTCGAGTGGAAGTCGAACCCACAATCACTTACAGTCAGATAAAACTTTTAATTCTTTCATAAAATCTTCTACTAAGTACATCTGTTTTTAGGGTTTCGTTTTTTCCTTTTAAGGTATTCAAAAGGAAAAAACGAAACTCTTATAAGATTACCTTTGTGTCCGTCTATTCAAGATCGCATAATGTATCAAGCTGAAATTAATTTGAAATATTCAGGGCTACGGTCTCTTAGAGCCCATAAAAATATGCTTCTAAGTCAATGCAATCAAAAGATACGAGCATTTACGCATCGTTTTGCTGCATTTTGTATAAAATGCGAGGGACCCGTCCTAGTCGCACTTGATCGTTTTATTTTTTATTTTGCGCTTTTAGTAGCTTAGGAAAAGAGAACCTATTGTCTAGGTGCTCCGGTCTCCGCGTTCCCCTCATATTCGACACAAAGCGCGTCGAAAGCGGACAAATGAAAATAGTTAATTCTGACGAGTGGACATCAAACCCACAACTACCGCGTTTACAGTCTCTTTAAAAAATATCTAAAATGATATTAAATATAGTGAAAGTATATAAAAAACTAAAGCCAATATTAGCTTTCACAAAAACGTGAGTAACATAACAGCGACATTTGGCAAAAAATATGATTCCATAAGAAATCCCGCACAATCTTTTTAGGGAAATAGTCGTTAGAAAGGTGAAAATCGCATTACCTGGTCCTTACTAAATTGTTATATATACTCGACACTCGCTAGCTAATGTAGAATACTACAGCTATAAAAGACGAAAGCTTAGCTTATAAATAGCTAATATAAATTTTGTATGCAACATGTAAAAAAATATAAATTAATTAATAGAATAAATTTTTATATAATTTTCCACTACGGCGCCAGTCATGGCACAGTGATTGTAAACGCAACAGGTTGTGGTTTCGATTGCCACACGATGAAATCAAATATTTAATATTTCTTTTATTTCGCTCTGGTAATGAGGCAAAAAGTGCGGCGCCGATTTTCGCCACTCAACACGCAATGCCTCCTGAATTCGGTGGAAAGTGGGTAACGGAAGTGTCTTAATGGAAACAAAGTGCCTTAACACTACCTACCTGCTATGTGCAGGATACAATGTGTAGCTTAAAAAAACTAACTAAGTATGTATGTATTGTAGTAACTTTTTAAAAGTTTATTATAAAATAAAAAGAGAACCTTCGTAACTATCGAGGTAACTCTACTCTGTAAAGTAATATTCACAACCGTAGTAGTGTCAAAGGGCCTCATGTAATCAGGGTGATACCATTCAGCCCGGTGTTTGTGACGTGAGACGAATTTCTCTAAACTAATTTTGTATTCCACGGACGTTACGCTTCGTTACCTGATCGGTTACTTTTACTATAGGAAAAAAAAATCTATATGGTTATGTATTGAAATAAAAGGAGCTATTTGGGAAATAGAATCTAGAATCTTTGAAACAGCTTCACGCTGTATCCCGCATATAGAAGGTTAGAAAGAAGGAGCCTGATGCTAAGAAACTCCGTTACCCACGTACTGCCCAGACATTTTTTTAGAGACTACACTTTCCGTGTTGAATGGCGGAACTCGACACCTTGCTTTGTCTATATGAGCAGAAAAACGAAAATAATTTAAATATTAACATCACTCCCTCGAATGGGGATGTATGGCTTATATATTACACTTAACATAAGCATATGTTATTTTAGCTTCACGCTGTTCCCCCCCACAGCAGGGTTGCCAGAGTATTGCTCTGCCAACCCTCCAACACTCTGTTCCCCACTTTCCGCCAAGTTCTGGAGGCATTGTGTGTTGAGTGGCAGAACTCAACGCCGCGCTTTGCCTCGACACCAGAGCGAAGAAATGAAAATATAAATGTAAATAAATATTTCATCTCCTCGAGTAGGGCTCGAACCCACAACCAGTCGATTTTCACTAAGTGAAAAGTGGGACAAGTTTGTGCCCTTGCGCCGCGACTGGCCTCTAGTATATTGTATATTTTACTTAATAAAATTTAATATTTGCAATTTTCCCACAACTGCGGCACACCGTAGCTGGGTACCTAATAACGAAATAGATATCCAGGTCTAAGAAAATCAGTAGAAATCTGAAAATTTTGTTCGTCCCACGCATACAAATTGTGTAAAGTTTGAGTCGTCGTGATTGTGGAGGCTCGGGCGGCATGCAGATGAGAGGTTCCGACTGTTCAGTACGTCTCGGAGACATAAGGAAATTGTTACGCGTTTATTTAACAGCTTTTATATCAATTAAACTTAGATTTTTTTATAGATTAATTGTATATTTCTTGATATTCTTGATACAGAGAAATATCAGATTGTAATATCACGCTATTTTCCACATTTAAAGACAGTAGTAGTGTAGGCAAAGGGAGCCTAGTGTTAAGACACTCTGTTCCCCACGTTTCACTTAATCTTCAAGACATTGCGTGTTGAGTTGCGGATCGGACGGCCGCACTTTTGATGTTTTGATACTAGAGTGAAAAGAATATAATAATTTATTTGCCCGAATAGGAATAAAATCCAAAACTATTGTGTATACTCTGTGGCACGACGGTAGATAGATTTGTGTGATTGTTTGAAAGCAATTTTCTTTTGAAAATTCTCACAAAAAATATGTTTATGAGACTAATTTTATATTCAATCACTGAATATATTTGATATTATAAATCTGATTAAATTTTGACTATTACTTTAAATAGTCAATTTTCTAAATGTCTAATGTTAAATATAAATGAAGTTCTATGTCATTAAGGTTAAAGAAGAGATTCATAGAGTGATTTAAATAAAGGCAATAAATACTATTTAATTTTAAAAATTGTGTATTTTTTTTATTTAAAATAGATTTAACATAAAAAAATATACTGGTGATCTGATAAACACAAATAAAATAGCCGCATTAGCTTATTATAAAAAATATTTACTGTTTGAAAAAGTGTCTCGTAAATTTCCACGTCAGTATAATTTTAAAAATTAAGCCACGATCGTCGCAGGGGGTTAAACTTCAAATTTAGTTTAACATAGTCACTAATAGCTACAAAAGTAAGTCATCCGTGGAGTAGACTCAACCTATTTTAGTGGAAATCGAAGCTACAGCAATCTTATGATCAGTCAAAAATTACACTTTTCTAAAATATAGCATTGAATTAGCTTCACACTTTATTATGCTCATATAGCTTATATAGCAGAGTGAGAGGAACGAGTAATATGTATTATATCGCAGGCACTCCGGGAATGGAGTTTTACTCCCAATAGTTGAGTGGCAGAACTGAACCCCATGCCTATCTTGTTACCAGACCGAGGCAATAAAAATAATTGATTCTTGTAATCAAACCCACAACCGTCACGATTACAATCAAACGCTGCGCCACGACGGCATCATAGAATTAATTTACTACACAAACAGAGAATAGAATCTACCGCATGTACACATATTTACAGCAATCAACAAAATAAACTACGTCTAAACTGTAGAAGCCAACTTTAAACAAATAATGCTATAAGTGAACAGACACAATGAAATGCGGAATGTTTACAGTACACGTTGGATTAATCCGTGAAGGTAAATTGTGCGGAGGTCTGATTGTAAAGGCGATGTTTTTGAGTTCGATTTCCGCTCGGTGGAATGAATCCATTTTATTTCTTCGCTCTGATAACAAGACAAAGTGGGCTTTTGAGCTCCACCATTTAACATGCAATAGATCGAAAATTGGGCAAAAGTGGGGTAAGAGTGTTTTAATATTATGGTCCCTCTACCTATCCTATTAAAAAATATTTAATATATTACAATGATTTAATTTTTAGTTGACAGAAAAGATGTAGTGCTAAGATACTCCATTTATAATTTTCTGTCCCATTTTAAATATAAACATTGCCTATTAACGAGTTGAGTAGTGGAACTCAACCGCGCGCTATGTCCTATGCCAGATTGAAGAAATGAAAAGAACTCATTACAATCAGACACTGTGCCGCTACACCGAACACAACAGCCGCAACTCTTGACTGAACACATTCAAAATATTTTCATAGTATAAATAACTTTGTAAACACACATGACAGGTAAAAATATAACATTATTATGAAATAAGAAATAAACTGGTTCCACAAAAGCGGGATTCAAAGGATATTGAGCGGAGCGCTGTCACCCGTCTCGTCACCTGTCAAACTGTTTTATACTCAAATGTAGGTGTGTATAACCCAAAGCGTAATTCTGACCTAAAAATTGGCCAAGAACAGAAAAATGCTTCGTAAATAAAATATAAACTTACCAAAATATACTCGGTAGCAAAATGTGTAATTTTATTAGGGAATTTATTGGTAATGGATATGAGGTGATAATTGAGCTCGAGTCAAGGGAACGTAATGAATAATAATAAATGTTTCTAGACATTTTTATATGGCTATATAAAAAACAGCTACGTGTTTTTTCCCGCATAACATGATAGGCAAAGAGAGCCTTGCCCAATTTTCAAGACATTGCGTGTTGGGAGGCGGAACTGGAATCGATGTGAATCAAATCCACTGTCTTTGCGGTTACAGTCTGGCAGTGCCGCTACGACACGATTGATTAATATATTTTCCATAATTGTTTTTCGGCGACATTTATGTATATAGAAATTGAAACAATTTCGTGCTAGTAAAAACTCTTTCTCATTTTGGGAAGGACATGGACAATAAGTGAAAAAAACTAATTTCCTTCGCTTCAATTTTTCTTTCTTAAATCAGAATATTTCGGAGGGTGATAGCTAATGAGCTGTGTGTTAGTGTTGTTTAGTGTAATGATGTATGAAACTGAACGTAATCAGAGAGATATCTTTACACTCTGTTACAATATCATCAAGTTCTTAGTTGTTTTCTTAATCGTTTTATTTTTAGGTAAAAAACAGTGTAATGTAGTGTTAAGACATCAAGTCCTCTACTTTTCGATCAATTTTGGACAAATTGCGAGTTCAGTGGCAGAGCTCCCTAGAATAAGTACATGAAACTATTCATAGTTTAAATGTAAGTCCGTTTATAAGCCTCGTTCCCCACAAGTCACTCCGTTGACCATTTATCACTGACACACATACACTAAAAGACTTTGTTACTATCTTACCAAAACGAGAGCAGTTACTTTCAAATATGACTTATCGCTTGTACTGTATATATGAACGTATAAGTATTTATATATTTTTTTTATTATAATAAAAAAGTTGATGGTCGCAAGTAGAAATCGAGGTCGTTTACAGTTAAACGTGTTTTTAAATTATTATAGCTTTTAAATTATTATATGTTTGTCGATCAAATGTTTGTAGTGTTGTAGTATTAAATAAAAATAAAAACTATTATATACGAGAAATATAAATAAAATATAAAAATTGAAATAAAATATAACGAGTACCGTATCTTTAATGTAAAAGTGTTCAAGCGATTCAGAGAAAAAAGGTCAAGACTGTAGAACAAAAGGATTTAGGGCGGAAAGCGTGAAGCGAGTGATTTGTGTTCAGTCCTTTATATGAATCACATGTCCAGACAAGTTGGTGAAATTCAAGCTTTTTTTAACCCACTTCAAAAAAGCAGACCGTCGTGGCGCAGTGGCAATATTGCCTGATTATAAACGCGAATAGCTTTTCATTTCCTCCCTCAGGTAACAAGACAACATGCAGCGTTGATTTCCGCCTCCCAACACGCAATGTCTTGAATTCGGACGGAAAGTCGAAAACAGTGTCTTGACACTAAGTTTCATGTAAAGAGTGATGTTACTATTAAAAGTTATTCTAATTGGATCACACTCACTGCATTAATTATCAGAAGTTAGTTAGACGTTATTATATTTATTTTTTAAACTTTACGCTGGAACCTGCACATCACAATGTCCCATAAATATATTTCCGTTCCTAACTTTCCGCCAAACTAGAGCAAGGAAATGAAAATATGATATATTAAAATATATATCATTCCTCCGAACGAACAAATGCGGATCGAAGCCACAACCGCCCCGTTACGGTCGCACGCCTGTGCCCCTGCGCCACGACCGCCTTATTATATATACATTTTTGTGTAAACAAATAAATAAAATAAAGCTGCAACTTAACAAAATACTTGTTTTGAGCGTTCTATGTGATTTTAAGTGTTGTTTTCTTCATAAATAAATAACAATGGATGGAATAGAGTAAAATTTCGTGCACTGTAACGTAACGTGGCTCATTTTAATAGAAAATAACGCAGTTACAGAGAGTCGACGGTAGGTATCACGCCGTACAGAGAAATGACAATATGTGTACTAACGTTAATATTATAAAGTTAACGAGTTTGTTTAGTTAAACGCACTAACATCAGGAACTGGTTCGAATCGGAAAAATGTTTTAATGGATAATGCAATTATTAACGAAGCCTTAATAGGCTTCGCAGCTCGTAGCTCGTTCGCTAGCCTAATGGCTAGGCTTATAAAGTGTCTTAACACTAGGTTTCCAGGTTTCCTCTGCCCACCCTGCCATGTGTGGGATGTAGGTTAAGGTTTATATGATATGTAGGTACTATATCTCTTTTTAACATGCTTTGGAATATTGTAATTTAACAAATTTTTTAACGATTACTCTAATTAAATTCATACTGCATTCCGCATAGCAAGCTAAATAGACGGAACCTAGTAGTAAGACCAGACCAGACCATGTCGAAGTGACCAGAACGGGAAAATGAAAATAATCCATTGCACTTAGTAGTCAAAGCAGGTTTTAGTAACTACTTGATTTAAAAAAATACATTATACATGCAATCTGGGTCGCAATATGCGGTCGCAATAAGTTCCTAGATGCCCTCTACCTTTCAGGCTAGAAACACTGTAAATAAAAAAAATAAATAAAATAAATTACAAAAAAGTTACCTCTCTAACATAAATAGTCTGTTGACTCGGAGCGCTACGCTGCTCCACTTGATCCACGCCGGTGCTAACTCGCGCTTATGACAGGTGGCGTTAAGCTACAACGAAGTAAATACAATATAATATCTGGAATTTGTAAAGTAAAGTAAAAGGTCCGTCGTGGCGCAGGGGCACTGCGTGTGATTACAAACGTGTCGGTTGTGGGTTTCATTGTCATTTGGGAGAATGAATTATTTTTGTTTCCTCGCTCTGGTAACAAGAATTGCGGCGCAGAGTTAAGTTCCGCAACTCAACAAGCAATGTCTCAAAAATTGAACGGAGAGTGCTATACCTTGCGTAATGCAGAAAACGTGAAGTATGAAACAAAAAAAAGTATATATAGTAATATAGTATAGATAAAAGTACATCTAAAATATTGCCTCGCTAAAATATATATACAAAATAATTCAACAATAAAATTTGCATCAACAAGGAAAATGCTAAGAAAATATGAAATAGAACACATATGCATGCATCATCTACATAATACAGTTATTTGCATAATCTTAAATCTTCTATACATATATTTATTCTCTACTGAAAATTATTCACATTTATTATGTGACAAACAAAAAAAATACACTAACTTGACAACTTACCTAAGATTATTTACTTTCTTTCATTTCACCAGTGGATGGTGGCGGAACTTGACGCTGTACTTTGACTTTTTATGGTGCTCTCGTGAAGCTGATTTATTTTTATTGTTATTTTTCATTTGTCAGTATTGAGAGGCGGAACTCATCGTCGCGCTTTGTCTTTGGAATCGAATCCACATTCGTCGCGTTTACAGTCAGACAGCGTCTACCTTTTATATAAAAATATATTTATAAATATATTTCATCGTTAGTTTATTTGCTCTATACTCATGTTATTAGATAAACAGTGTTGGGACGAAGCGAGCTTGTTTTGTTTCTATCATCACATTTGTCCTAACGAAATCACTGTATGAAGTAAAAAGCTAGGTTTATCCTGTTACTTATTACATAAAAAAGAAAAAGGAAAAATGTTTCATTACAGAAAACGGAGTGTATTTCGTCTTGGATGGATTTTATATTTATGAGAATAAAAGTATATACAGAAAAAATAAAAATTTGATTATATTTAAACTCTTTTTATTTACTCACTCTGGCACGCGAAAACTCTTGAGTTCCGCCACTAAATCTGTTTAATCTGTACCATCCATCAGCCTTTCGAAGTCCACTGCTGGACATAGGCCTCCCCTAATGCTCGCCACTCCGTCCGGTCCCGCGCCCTCTGAATCCAGCGGACTGCCGCTGTCTTCCTTAGGTCGTCGGTCCACCTGGCTAAAGGGCGGCCTGTACTCCCTTTGTTGAGACGTGGTCGCCATTCGAGGACCTTTCTTCCCCATCGGTTGTCGGTCCTCCTGACAATATGGCCTGCCCATTGCCATAATTAATCTCTACATATAATAAAATTGTATTTTTTAGTATAACGCTGTATATCGCACAAGGCAGGCTAGGCAAAGAGTGAGAATGTTAAGACACTCCGTTACTCATTAAGACACTTCCGTTCCTCACTTTTCGCCGAATTCTGGAGTCATTCTGACCGGTCGTGTTAACAGTCGCATGCTTGTACTTGTGCGATGACTGACCTCATTTAGTGCTTGTTTTATTTAAACCAGGTTACAAATTAAAAAAATATATCAATGTATAGACAAAATTGGTACAAAGTAATTACTTTATTGAATTGACTGAAGTTTTTTTTCAATGTTTGGATATTGTCTTTAAAATGATAATGTTATTAGAATACGAAAATAATTCAGATTCGTAATATAGTTCAGGGTGAAGTCGTGAGCGGTCCGCTAGTGATATACAAAAATCTTCCATTACCTACTGACTAACAGACAACGCACAGGCGAAACAACTTTACTAATAAAGTTAAAAGGATTTTGTCGAAATTTCTACAAGATTGGGAAAAATACACAATTTATACTTTACAAAACAGCGGGCGACACCCAGTATTCACTGGGTAAACCTAAAGACGAATTGATTTCAAATCATAAAACGTACTGCTATACTATAGTATTGTAGTATACGAGTACTCCTTGTATAAAAGCATGTTTATTTCCTCCCGCCCTCCGGCGCCACTGTTTGTTCAGGACACGTGAATGTTTGTTGCTTCACACTCACTACCACCACCACCGCCACCTGCGAGCTCCTTATTGTGAAATGTTCTTTTTAACTTACTCTGAACTCTACTACGATGTAGATTGTGTGTTTGGTTGTGTATGGTAGATGCGGATTCAAATTTCGCTTGGGACATTTTATATTTAAATAAATACGGTTAAGTACGAGTCTGGCTCGCTCACCAAGGCTTCGTGAAATACAACTAAAAACGACAGGCATATACGCTCATTTTGTGTGAAATGAACTACAAATATAGGATTGTATTTATAAAAAAAAAAAAAATATTTTAATTAAAAAAAAATTATATTAAGATTGTATTTATTGTTTTCTATAATTATAAATACCTGTACATTTTCACTTTTCCGATTTTTCCTTTATTTGTATATTAAGTTCTCACTTAGTGCCAATTATTTTAACCATAGGTGTGGACCTGGTAGGGAAGTACTCTACTCTACTCTATAGGTTTTGATTACCCCGCGAATTTCATACAAAGTGTAGCAAAATCGTAATGATCGTATTTTTTGATACTGACGACTGAGAAGCTTAATTTTTTATAAATATTTTTGACAGACACACAGACGGACAACAAACGGACGACGACGGACGACTTCATGAAAGTGTATTAAAAATGTTCTAATATTTTTTTTTTAGTAAAATTAAGGGAGAGGCCCTTAATTTTACAATAACGGATTTTATTCTCATTTGGGGAAATGGTTAGAATCAAATTATTTTTATTCGCATTTAGTGAAGGGTAGTGTTCCGCCAGTCAACACACAATATTTCGAGAATTGGGCAAAAAATGGACAATCTTAATACTAGGTCCCCGTCACCCTGCTGTGAAAGAAAACACGTATTAAAAGATTATTTCTAAACATAATTAGCTAACCCACACAAGTTTGTTAAGTAAACAGCCGACGGCGAGAGCTTCTGACGGAATTCATCCCGCCATACAGAACAAGGGTTGCGTGTCGAATTATAAGTGAACGGCTCGACGTGCCCCGTGCCCCGTATCCGATATCGACGGAATCCGGGGCATTTCTAAAAGCCAGAAGGGTTATTAAAGTCGAAAGTAAGTAAAAAGAAGGGTAACTTTATTGTCTATACATATTATACGTACGTGACGTTGGTTGATTAGTTGTTTTTTTTAATAACCTTACGCTTTTTCTCATATAGCAGGCATTAAGAATATAGTGTCTAAATACTCCGTTCTGCGTTTTTGTCAACTCAACGCAGCGCTTTTTATTGTTAGAGGGCGGAAAAAAAAAGTTTTTCCTCAAGTGGGGATCAATCCCACAACTGTCACGTTTACATTCATCTCAATGTGCATCTGCACTGTACCATAAAGGTCTTTTTAATTTTAAATTTAAAAATTATATTCAATGAAATCAGAATTTAAATTTTGAGGCCAGTCGTGGCGCAGCGGCACGAGGTGTGACTGTAAAACCGACTAGTTGTGGGTTCGATCCCACTCGAGGAGATGAAATATTTACTTAAATTTATATTTCCATTTCTTCGCTCTGGTGTCGAGGTCAAGGTTACGTTGAGTTCTGCCACTCAACACGCAATGCCTCCAAAATTGCCTACCTTGCTGTGTGCCGGATACAGCGTGAAGCTGATTTATGAAGTTTGGTTTGTGTATACACATTTCAATAAAACAAAGTAAGCCAGCTAATATTTACTAATAATCTATACTACTTATAATATTATAAAGCTGTATAATTTGTTTAGTCCAGTCAATCGCGAAATCTCATCAACTCAAATTGTTTCGAACTTGAACAGGTTCGAGTTTAAAAAAATTCCGTGTTTTATAGCCCCTTTATCAAGGAAGGCTTTAAAAACTATATAGCATAATTAATTGTTTATATATATCCTACCGCACACACTGTGTCATGTGTCATACACAACAAAGTATTTTTATTAGACACGCGGGCGAAGCCGCATGTAAAATCTAGTTCATAATACCAGTAAAAGTATAATCAAAATTACATATAAATATTGTTTCACAAATGTCATCTCATCGTACTATATAGATAGTTATTTTTAAAAGCAATTTAATTCTATTCTATTCAAGAGGCCTCAATAATTCATGCCGCTTCAGCTTCAAAAGGGCCCGAGCCATTTATCTTATGTTCAGATAGAAGATACGTATAGTACTTACTGTGATTTTATTTAATCCCTTTTATCTTTTCGGAAATTGTTAAGTAGAGAAGATGAGCGTGTTGCATACAGACACACGAGCGCCTTGGGTTTGATTCCTTGTTGATAAATGTATGTCTGAAAAATGAACTATTTTCGTCACTTCTATCGATGAAAATTCCGTAGGATTTTGCGCTATATATAAGCAATGTCTCTATAAAGAAAAAAAGCGAAGAACTGAGTAATTTATCACTAAATATGAAATGTCCCAGGAGGGCATGTATAAAGAAGTTGATGACAGTGGACGAGGCGAAAGAGGTATGTAGAGACCGTAGCGCTTGGCGCTCCGTTCTATCTGACTACCCCGCTAGGGATACAGCGTGAAGCTAGTTATAGTGATATGATATGCGAGTTTAGACGGTAGATAGATTATTCAATATATAACTTTTTTTTTAAATATAAGTTTATATATAGCTTCACGCTGTATTCCGCATATTACTATAAAACGAAAGCAGTGGAGGAAGGAAACTGTTTATTTTGCTGACATTGTACAGTAAGTGGCGGAACTCAACGCCACGACTTATTTCACAAAAAAGGAATTAAAAAAAAACATTTTCCCTTAGCCCAAAACAACCGTCGCTTTTATACTTACTTTTAGATCTCCTCTTCAGCTAACAACACTTCTTATCTCTTACGGACAACACGGAAAATTACCTAAACCTACATATTACGAATAAAAACGTAAATCGCTCCAACCCTTTTGATTCACCGGAGTAAAGTGCCTCTCAATAATTCATTGATGCATCCACGCTCCAAATGCAATGAAGTAGAAGGGTTAGGTACGCGGGGGTTTAGATAAGGACCTCGGTTTTTGTATGGAGAGCGTATCTGATGAGATTTGTACGTGTTTTATTACTAGCACTCACTTGCGACTTCGCCCGCGTGGCAAAAATAAATATGTATGACTAGAGGGCGCGCGCGGCTTCGCCCGCTTATTAGGAGTAAATTCTAAAAAAACCACGAAACACGTGTTCAATAAAATATTTTTAACAGTCTGAATTTAATTTTTTATAAAAATCGGTGGCAATTTAAAGATTTTTCCATATAAACTTTCAACCCCTTATTTGAACCTTAGGGGGTGAATTGTTAAAAACCATGAAACACGTGTTCAATTACATATTTTTAAGAGTCTGAATTTCAAATTTTATAGAAATCAGTACAGATTAAAATTTTAGGG
Organism: Heliconius erato x Heliconius himera; assembly: GCA_013421005.1. Taxonomy (NCBI): domain Eukaryota; kingdom Metazoa; phylum Arthropoda; class Insecta; order Lepidoptera; family Nymphalidae; genus Heliconius; species Heliconius erato x Heliconius himera. The sequence goes on along the minus strand of JAATLQ010038106.1, from coordinate 45,062 downwards.
TTAAAATTTTTCAAATTCCCTTCTTAGTGGATGTCCAGAATATGAAAATAAACATCTGCCCAAATTTCACGTCTCTACCATCAGCTGTTACGGCTCTGCGTGCGTCTTACCTCAGTTGAGTCAGCACAAGTCCTTTTATATATATAGATAAGAGTTTTGTATAATGTATGAATGAATGATATTTAGATACATTCAGCAGATACAATGGATTATATTGAAACAATGTTTATTGTTTCAACTACCGGTATAAGACGGTGACTGTAATATAGCCTGATATATAGCCTTCCCCCATTGATATGATCCTCCAACTAAAAATATTTCTTAAATTCGAACCAGTAGTTGCTGCGGTCACGAGTGGTGAGTTCAAACAAACAAGTCTTTAGCGTCATATTATTTGTATAGACAAATTTTAATTATAAATTAAGTTAATAAAAGAAAAGGTGTCTGTCTAGGATACACTTTTGTAGTAGGCTAACATTTTTATAATTGTTTGTTTTCAATATACATATAATGGAAAGTCCTCTAAAATACAACAAAGTAAAGTTCTATCACATTGTTATTTATGTAAACATAACACTGAAATTGCTTGAAATATTACAAAGTTTAAGTCACTATTTTTAGTTTTTTAATTTTTCAGCTTGACCCGTTGTATCCCGGATATAACAGGCAGAAGGAACACAGTGTTAAGACTCAAAAGTTTGAAAAACACTCCGCCCAATTTTCGCGACATTGGGAGTTGTCTTGTAATAAAGATAATTCATTCCGCCGAGTAGTAATCGAACACACAACCGCCGTATTTGCAGATAGACCTACCAATGCAGCTCGACGGCCTCGAGCCTAGTTATATAGTGATTATTTATTTCGGTATAACTCACAACGGAATCCACAAGAACCCACGAATACCTTTATATTTTATGTAAAGTTCAAGAAAATAAGTAATGAATGCTATAATATAAAATTAAAGTAAGTTTGCTTTATTTAAATAAACAATTTATGAGCTCAAAACTAAGTTTAATTTGTAAAAATTTATCCATTTTCTATGTGTAATGTGTGTTAGTAATTCGACAACTTATTTAGTACAAAAATGGTGTCGACGTAAATACTTGTACATATCGTCGGCTTAGAGTGTAAGCCTGCTAAATCCGTTTTTTTTTTTTTTCTTTTTTATGTAGATACTCACACTAGTCGGAAGTGGAATAAATACAAAATTAACCTTTATTTTTTTTCATATACGTATGTCTATATAGAGAATACAAATGAATTTTCGAAATTGTAAAAACCTGCCCATTTTACATACATATTTTTTTTATACACGTTTGTGATCTCTCCTGATAAATTGCTTCATAGGCTGTTAGCAGTTTTAGAAGTTGACGATATATAAATATGCAAGTAGGAGCAGTATTTCGAAATTCCGCTTGTTTGAACTAAAAATATAAACCTCCCGATCCCCTATCATATACTATGCAAAAGAGCATAAGATCAAACTAATATAAAATTCAATTATACACAGAACTGTAGGTTTAAAATTAGTCCAATATTTTAACTAATTTGAAATGAAAATAAACAGCTTACGTAAAATGCTCTCTGTTCTGCGCGCAGTACACACACACACACACACACACACACACAGTACAGTGTGTGTGACAAGTTGACGCTCAAAGGAGTTAAAGAAAGCCGCGCTGTTAAGATGAAGTGCTCATTCATAATGCGATTTTAGAATTATTTACTCTTTACAAATATAGTATTTTATTTTTGATGCCGTCGTGGCACAGCCTCTTACTGTAAAGGTGACGGTAGTGGGCTCGTTTCACACTCGAGAGAATAAGTTATTTTAATTTCCTCGCTCTGGTAACTGGTCAAATTTCCTCGCTCTGGTAACTAGCCAATACGCGGTGTTGTGTTCCGCCATTCAACACGCAATGTCTCGAATAATGGGCGAAAAGTGGCGAATAGAGGGTCTTACCAACTACCCAGATGAATGCACAATCCAATGTTAAGCTAAAATAAATATCGATTACAAATTTGAAATGGCATCGTGGCAATTCTGTTTTTAGTATAGTGTTGACATAAATACAGTGTTGTGTACGACCATTTAATACGCGCTATTTCTCATAAAAAATATATATTTAAATCAGAATCATCTTCTGTAGCTATAAACTTCTCAACTTCATCAAAAGGACATACGACTGACTTTGATTATTACTTCAAACTGTATTCCGTATATAGCAGAATATGTGGAGAGAACCTAGTGTTAAGACACTTCTAGAAAGATTAAGTTTGAAGTGGCAGAACTGAACGCCGTACTTTGTCCTGTATGTAAAATATTATTATTTTTTCTTTTTATTTTTCTCTTAAATATCCTTTTAAAACTCGTCTATCCCTTAACAACGAGTACGTAATTACTTAGAAGAAATGTTTTGCTAACATACACACAAGAGGCGTTTGTTATTTTATCTATAAAGCTTCTTGGCTTGCTTAGTTAATTGAATTAATTTAATAATTTTTAATTCTCTATACGAAGTGTATCCCAATCGATGGATCTTCGGAGGCCAATAGGTTAGGGAGGTCATTATGTACACAGATAACCTCTATGATAACTTTTTAAGAAAATTTGAACCTAGTGGGGTTTGTACGTAGAGGGGGTATGTTTGTATGGCTTACTGGTGGCTGGCTCAAGTCTCGCTAAGATTTTTTAACATTTTCTAAAAAAATATTTTCCTTACCTAAGTCTGGAATAACAGTATAAAAATATTAAAAGTTCCCATTTATATTGAGATATTTTTTTTAATATAGCTAAATAATTAAAAATTTGTAGTTTTGCTGAAAAATTGCATTCATCAGAAAATCTAGTAAGAACATCCTAGTTGTTGGATTTGCAGTTTGAGAAATGGTATTTTGGGAAACTTTCCTCAACATTAAGTGTTACTTTTATTTAAACTGGTTTATAAAGAATAAAATAATGTCCTACGACAATACTGCTGAAACTTTTGCTTTCAATGTATTGATATGGTCTTTAAAATTATAATATTATATCGTAATAGATCATGAAATTTAATTTTCTAAGTCTTCTATCTCAGTTACTGTCGGTTATTTCAACATAACGCTGTTTGTTTCAAGTACATATTATAGGCATTTTATTCTTCTTTCTTCAGCTTCACGCTTTATCCCGCACATAGCAGTGTAGGCAGACGGGACCTAGTATTAAGATACTATGTTCCCCACTTTCCGCCGAGTTCTGGAGGCATTGCGTGTTGAGTGGCGGAACTCAACGCCGCAATTTTATTCAATACTACAATACAAACGAAGGATTTTACAATATATCTCTATTTTTCTGTTTGTCCGGGCTAATCTCTGGAACCACTAAGCCTGTTTTTATAGGACTTTCACTAGAAGATATAGAAAGTTGTGGAGCAACAAATAGGCTACTTTTTACCCGAAATTTTTGCGGGATTGGGATATACGCGGGAAAAACCCGAGTACTTACCCCAGCCCAGACAAATATGAAGCCACCGAACATTTTCTCCTTTTGTTAAAAGGATTAAAAACTCCAAAAACTTATTTAGAGTAACCGTATTAAAATAATTAACTTATATCTCCATTAATATACTTATAACTTTAATGTTAAAGAAATAAATAATCATATCGCTCAGGAGTACGAAGCCGCCGGCGCGCCGCTAGCTAGCTAGTTATAATAATTATACATATATTTAGTGTTTCAACAAGGAATGCTTATTAAAATTTTCGCAAACGTACAATTTTTAATAACTTTAGGCAAAAGCAATGAATGCTGAACGTTACTTTGCTTTAATTGTAAAATACAGCTTTAGTATTTAAATTATATTATACTAGCGGACCCGGACGCGGCTTCGCCCGCTTAAACTATACGAAAGCTTATTAGAATTATTTATGAAATAGTTTTTGGAAAATATGTAACTAATTTAGATTAAAAAAATTATAAGTAAACGTAACCAATAAAATATTAATAAAAAAAAACTAAACAAAATCAGCTACATTATTAATATTATCAAAGTACCTAAAATAAACATTTAAAAGAATTAAAATTAAATGTGTTGTGCTATGTTTTGGAAAGTGCATGTGGTTAATTACATAATATTCAAACACAATAAAAAATATATATTTTTTGCCTCAATCTGTCTTTCTATTTCACCGAGCTAATGTCCAGAATAACTGAATTGATTTTTATTGGACTTTCAGTGATCGATTTTACTGATTTACCCGGGAAAAATCCTTTTCCACGTTTTCCTTGCGCGCGTACATAGGTACTATATGAAATAACTAAAGTCCTTTCTACATTAAATATTATAAGTTTTGCGAGCAATATCAAATAAATTCCCATAAAACTAAAACTACAATTTATTAAGTGTATAACAACGGTATAGATAACCATCCAACCAAGATGAAATAACCAACAATTCTCTCCTTAATACTTAAATAATATTACACCGATGCCGCGCAGGGCCGCAACTTACACCACACCAAGAAATTAATGAAAATCTAACTAATCTACTACTCGAATAAGCGAAGAACCAAAGAAAAGTACAAATTAATTAAAAACAGTAAATAATTACATAAAAATTAACAGTAGTTCGAAAATGTATGAAAATTTACAAAACCGTCAAAGTCATCTGCCCGTTCGCGTCGGTCATACTATGCCGCTCGTAGGCTAGGTCATTTCGAATCTGTGACATCTCCTTAATTTTAATGTTCAGCACTGGTTTCTTTGTCAAATGTGTATTTTTTATGACCAAGCTTTGTGAGATGAAAATAAAGATTTATTTATTTAATTATTTATTAGAATATTATACAGTAAACTATAATTTCAATCTAGATAAAATGCTAAAAGTGACTGTTATATTCATTTTCATAAGGATCAATATCAAATTATAGAAAATACATACAACCAACCCGATAAATATAAAGTAAATCAATTAAAATGGTTACTTTTGCTCAACTCTCAGAGATAAAGATGGTATATATATCGCGGACTTTTTTAAACATTTTTTACAGGACAATATTCTTGTAAAACATTGTTTTTATGTATCTCATAAGGTGTCGGTGGTAAGGAGTCGGCGCACGCCATATATGCGTTAAGCAAGCTCAGTTTGGGTGACGTTTTCTTATAACAACAAACAAACTTTGCAAACCGTTGCTTAGCAACGGTCGCTTGTTATTAAGATAGCAGAATAAATTGCCTGTCAAATTATAAAATATTTAAATATGTTAGTATATATCGAAAACATTACAAATATGAGAAAAAAAAGTAACCTATGTTCATCCGTAGCCCCCCAAGTATCTCTATATGAGTATTTTATCGCAATTGCATTAGCGGTTTGGCCCTGAAGACAGACATACAGACAGACAGACACAGAGTTACTTTCGAATTTATAATATAGGTATGGATTCTCATAGTTAACGTTATAAATGTGAAAATTTGTTTTATTTGGTCATACATAACATCTTGAGTAGCCACGGCGACTGAGGGTTCGATTTCCACTCGGCGAGTGAATTAATTTCTTTTTCTCACTCTGGTAACAAGACAAAGTGCGGCATTAGATACCGCCACGTAAGTCACTATCGTCGCGCGTGAGAACGTCTCAAGAGCTATGCGAAAACGTGGGAAAGGGATTGCAATGAAGAAAAAAACGAAAAGCAACTTGAAAACTGTGACACTCAGTCATACAAAAAATTTCGGACACGTACATAAATATTTCTTTTTTAAAATTATACGAAAACATTATTTATAGTCGTAGATTCTTATCTGACTCAACGAAATCACGTCGCAGGTAAAGAAAGAAAAAAAATATAATAACCTTTTTACGTTTGGATGCCGTTTCAAAGTTTGCTTAAATCGAACAAACAACTAAGTGATTTACCACTTAAGAATATACGACCTTTATAATACAGAGAGTTGAAATAAGAAAGTTTTAAAGAGTTCCAAAGCAAAATGTTCCAATTACAACCACCTACGTAACGTACAAACTATAGAACTAGACTGGAGCTCTCAGAGTGACTATTTCAGGCATTTTTTTGTTTCAGCCTTTGTTTTTAGACATTTTATGGAGATAATGCTTTTTACTTCACAAATAGGCTTTTATTTCACTCAAACTATAAGATTTATGAGGTCATCGTGGCACAACGGCTCGGCATTTTACGTACAACGCTACGATTGTGGGTTCGATTCCCACTCAGGGAAAAATGATTTGTATTTTATTATTACGATTAATATTTTCCATCATATCAGGTAAATGAAATATTTAATATTTTCATTTCTTCGTTCAGGTAAGAAGCCTCAAGAATTCGGAATTCGAAAAGAGGGAATTAATTATTAATATTAGGTCTCAGGTTCCCCTTACCTACTCTGCTATGTGCGGGATACAGCGTAAAGATAAAAAAAAATCCAATTAAATTATTTATTTTTGAACATTTTTTAAATTTAGTATATATTTATTTAAATTTATAACTTTATATAGGACTTTTAAAATTACTTGTATTGACCTCATGAAATAAAGAATATGCTTTATCAAATGCAGCGTGAAAATAAAAAATGTAGAGCACATTCTATCACAAAATATCAACGCTTATGATTGTTAAAGCCGTGTTTTGCAAAGATTTTGCTTATTATGATGTCACGTCATTCACTTTACACGTTTTATGTTGAATTTAGAGAAAAAAATATTGAGAGCGTCGTAACGCAGCGGTACAGCGTCTGACTGAAAATGCGGTATATGGCGTCGATTTCCATTTGGGGGAAAACAATGGTTATCACGCTTTATCTACACATAGCAGGGTAAGCAGAGAAAGCATAGTATTAAGATATTTAGTTTTTCCGCCAAATTTTCGAGACATTGCATGTTGAGTGGCGGAATTGAACGCCGCGATTTGTCTTGTTACCATAGTGGAGCAATGAAAATAATTAATATCCGGGAATGAGAATCAAAAATGTAATAATGTGTATGTATGTATTATATATATGTAATAAACGTTTTATTAAAATTCAATCACTTTATCTATTAGTGAAGACCGCATGAAAATGATGAGTAGAGACAAGATCTAAGTGTATATCGGTAAAAAGTAATTTTATTTTATACTAAAAGTAAAGAATATATGTAGTTACAATCATTTTATTCATTGAAATATTATTTGTGTTCTGCATTAAAATGCAATATTAGCTACAATGTATTTAAGCAATAATTAATATTTTCCAAATAGATTCGTTAACTAATTGTAGACCACAAAATATGCTATTTCCGTCTGTGACCTACATGCTTAGCTGTCAGTTCAATATATTCAGTGTTCTGTATACGTAACCAGCCGCCGCCCGCAACTGAGCTTGCGTGGACTTTAAGACGGAAAATGGAAAATCTCGTCTTTCCCGTTTATATAGAAATTTCTTAGAAATCCTCCTTATTGCCTCTCTACACTCCCTTACCTACATACAAATTTTTAAACTTTGTGAGTCTAATAATTTTATAGTGCTAGAAGTGTCATATGTTTCTTTAACAGAAGTTAGTGTTTAAATTATCTTTACTTCACTTCTCGGCTCATAAGAACCATTGCATGTCGACTGGCGGTACCTAAAACGGCACTTTGTAAATAATGAATTTTGAAAATCAAAATAATTTACTTAAATTACATGTCTCTAATAAAATTTCGCAATATTACATTGTTTAGAAATATTTAAAATATGAAAATATATGGAATTAATATAAATGAAACCATGCAGAATAGCTACGATTGTATTGTACTTAATAATAAAATTATAACTTAATAATTGAAAATGGGAAATGTTGAAAGTGTCGACGGCTTAGAACGGAATTGCCTTCCAAGCCGGTGGTAGCTTCGTTGCAGCTAAGAGTTTATTTGAATAAATATTATTTTCGAGGATTATTTTGCTTGCCCGTGTATTTGTCCATGTGTTGTGGGTTCGATTCCCGTAATATTTTCTTTTCCTCGCTCTGGTAATAAGGCAAAGCGTGGTATTGAGTTCTACCACTTAACACACAATGCCACCAGAATACAATTGAAAGTGGGAAACCGAAATCTCTTAATGGTAACGGAGAGTAGCACTGGATTCATAAAATGCCTCTGCTTATTCTGTTATATGCGGGATACACCGTGAAGCTAAAAAAAATCTTTTGAACAGCCTTTCCCCTAAATAGAGTTCAGAGTTTAACGCTTCTACGTTTAAATACAATAAAACTAGAATATTCCTTCTATTTTAGACATTGGATGTTAAGTGACAGTTCCAAATGCCAAGCATTTCAGGCAGAACATTTTAGACATTGATCCCTAGATTCTATTTACGAACTCCGCACATGTACGTAAGATAGAAGAACGTCAGTAATCTCAGTCAATTTACATTATGTTTTTAATATCGATACTATAATTTATGTACTATAGCTTTTTTATCCGTTTTTGAGAGTTCCGTTCCGTTAGTGAGAAAGTGACTGATTGCAATTGCGATGGTTGTGTGTTGGATCCACACTCAGGGGATTCATTATATGTAAAAAATATTTTCATTTTTCCATCCCTGATAGACAAAGCGCGGCGTTAAGTTCAACTCAACTGCTTAACACGCAATGTCACGAAGATTAGGCTGAAAGTGGGGAACGGAGTGTCTTAATTACTTATATCACTTTTTTAGCATTACGCAACTTTTTTAAGCCTATCGTGGCGCAGGTGCACTAAGTGTGACTGTAATACCGACTGATTGTGGGTCCAATCCCCACTCGAGGAGATGAAATATTTACATTTATATTTTCATTTCTTCGCTCTGGTGTCGAGGCAAAGCGCGGCATTGAGTTCCGCCACTCAACACGCAATGCCTCCAGAACTCGGCAAAAAATGGGGAACGGAGTGTCTTAATACTAAGTTCCCTATGCCTACCCTGTTGTGTTCGTGATATAGCGTGAAGCAGATTTTATTTTTTCTCATTATCCCGCATAGCAGGATAACCTGAGTAAACCTAATGTTTAAACACTTTATTCCTCACTTTCCCCGATGGGCCAGTTTGTTTTTTAATATTACTAGGTTATTTTAAAATGGCTGTCGCAAACGGAATCCGAAGCCCTATTTTAACGATATATTTGTCTAGACTCTATTCGATCTAGACTTCAGACAAATTACAGGCGCCGTAACGTCTGAACAAAAATGACGGAGATTTTCCATTGAATATTTAGATGAAGCTAAAATAAGTATTCGAAATATGTTGAAATAATATAAAACTACTTTTTTTATTGGTACCAAAAAGAAATACGCTGCTATCCCTAAGGTAATCTTTTCTTTTGATAATAAAATATATACCATTAATTTATTTATTAATATAAATTAAAAAAAAGTTACTTTCATTTGCAAGTAGGGAAAGGAGCGTCTTAACACTGGATTCCCTCTGCCTATCCTGCTATGTGCGGAATACAGCGTGAAGCTGATTTATTTACTTTATTTTTTTGATTTTAATTGTTAATCGTGAACCTGCTTTTGTTTAAAAAAAACAACGAGCAGTTTCAAAATTTTTTTGCATGTATAGGTAGGCAGAGGAAGCCTAGAATTAAAACACATATTTCCCCACACACAGAACTCAACGCTGCGCTTAATAAGGAAATTAACATAACTTATTTTGCCGAGTGGAAATCGAACCCCAACACTGTGCTACAAAAGACTCAAATACATCTCCTAGGTAAAAATAATATAATTTTGAGCAGTGTAGGCGGAGAGAACCTGGATAAAAATACTCAAATTCAGTTATTCCTAAGACGTGGCGCAGAGGCACTGGTTCTGGGTTCGACCCCCACTCAAGGAAATTAAATATTTATTTAAATTCATATTTTCATTTCTTCGCTCTGGTGTCGTGGCAAAGAATGGCGTTGAGTTCCGCCACTTAGTACGCAATGCCTACAGAATTCGGCAGAAAGTGGGAAACGGAATGTCTGTCGGACATTAGGTTACCTCTGCCTAACCTGTTGTGTGCGGGAAACACCATGAAGCTGATAAAATATTTTTTACGCCGTCGAGTTTACTCAGTAAACTCCATCAGCTCAGGAATAATCTAATATGTTTATAATTTTTAGCTACAAATTTATATAACAGCTTTTAAAAATTCGTATAACTGAAAGTCAGAGAAAATAAAATCTAAAAAGTCCCGACGAAAGTGTACTTAATTAATGAGAAGGATAAGATTTAACTCGCTATAATAAATTACACTTAAAAGGTGGTCCTTTTTGCGTTTATTTTTTTATTTTACGTTTTAGTTATACGATTATATTTAATTTTTTCTTATTTAATAAATAAAAAAATATCTTCTTTTAAGATATGTTTAAGTAGCTTTATATTTTACCGTACAGCCGGCAGGCTGGACAGGCAGAGGAAACCTAGTGCTACGACACCGTTTCCATCTTTCTGTTCAGTTTTTGCGACATTGGGTTTTAGGTGGTAGAACTCGACGCCCTACTTTGATTGCCAAAGCGAGCGAACTCGGAGGATATGTGAATTTTTAATATCCAAAATGGATATTGGGTGAATCGAATCCACACCCGTCGCGATTACAGTCAGACACTGAAATATACCGGGTGAGTCTGATATCCATACAACAAACTTCACAAAACCCATCTACTTATGGGAAAATTTATAAATCCATTAAAGTCGTCTGAACTTTTTACAAGTTGTCTGTCGGTTTCGGTGCGTCGACTCGAATAATTTGTTTTTCTTGCTCCTGCCTTCTGCCACGCGATACCGTTTTCGATCTTAACTACTTTTGGAACTTGGAAATGTTGTTCCATATTGATTTAACGCGAGTCGATTCCGAAAGCTTATCATTTATTTAAGTTTGCTTTCGGCTCGCCAAATAATATTATTAGGTTTAAATTCAGAAGTTCATAATTTATACGAACATCTGAGTAAACAGGCAACGCCGTGATTGATTGAGTGAACGGTATTTCTGGATGTGTGGTTAAAAATATCTTCGAGTATTCTAAATGAAAATTCTTAACCGGATTAATTGCGCATATGTCGTTTTAGAGACTTTTGAAAACTCGACATTTCGAACACTTTGCAGTAGTTCGTGGTCACACGTGGTGGTAGACTGAGATGCCATTCGTCTGTCAATTAACATAATTATTATATCAAAATACCGCCAATGATATCTAAATGCCCAGCCCCCGCCAGTGTTGTCAAAAGACCAACAAATCACCCACAGTAGAGAGACAGCCCGCACTTCTACCATATGTGAAGGGGGTTAGAGACAGGATTAGCAACATCTTTCATAAAAACTATATTCTAGTTTAACAAAAAAGTGAGCCAATTCTTGAGACTATTACAAATTATATTTCTTTACAGTGTGCAGACGTATAAAAAATAATACATACTGTGAATAAACCAAGCCATTACATCAAGTTTAATAAGCCTCACACCCTCGTTAAGAAAAACATATATTCCTAGAATGGCTATTGAAACACAAAAACATTCTAATTTCAATAGAGAAAACGGTTGGAAACGTTCTACCACCCGGGACTCGCTCATATATATTTAGCTTTACGATTAAATAAAATTCATTGTTTAGGTGAAAGTCAAATAATATTATTCAAAATAAGAAGTTACATGCTTCATTTTTGGAACGTCAAATAATTTACCACCAGTTCACATATTATACCACATATTATAGCTGTGTAGGCAAAAGGAATCTAGAGTTAGGCAAAAGGAACCTAACTCCAATTATCATTTTACAAGGATTTTTTTAGCTTCACAATGAAATTTAATTTTCTCGAATGGGGATCTAATCCACAACTTTTCGACGACTAGCCTCAATTTTTACAAAGATAATGCATAAAAAATCACTTCCCCGAAACGAGCACATATATAATTTATCCCGTTACGTTTTACTGGAGCAGGGTCAAGACTTACTTCCATTAGCAGCTCATTTCAATTCAACGTTTCAAGTATAGAAGCGGACCGCGCACGTGACTAGACTGAGCCCACCGCCCTCTAACACTTACAAAGGAATACTTTATTAATTCGAGAAAGTTGAAAATTGTTGAAGTTTCGCACTGAGTCTTGGTATTCTGTATTCTGTTGTCGTTTCGATGTTTTAAGTTTCTTTGCCAACTTTTTATGGTTTTTTGCTATATTTTTGTTTCAGGTAACAACATCAACTGTGATGTGGGAAGAGTTAGTTTTTTTACGATCAAAAGGCGATATTTTATTTTCATATATAGAGAAAAACTAGTCACGCTGTATCCAGCGTATAGTAGGGCAGGCCAATGGAACCTAGTGTTAAAATAACCGAATCCCTATATCTCGCTGTTCGATACATTTCTGGAGGAGTACCTCAATAGTGCGCTTTTTCTTGTTGCCAGAGCGAGAAAATGGAAATAATTCATTTCCTAGAGCGGGAATAGAATCTCCTCTCTGCTCCGTGACAGCCTCACGATACTTTTAATTTTTAAATGAAATTTAATTTTACCTGTGGCTTCGTCCGTGTGATCAAATGACAAAATAACTGACGTACGAAGATGATATGTAACAAATACTAAATGCTTTATGTGTGTAGCTCTGGCCGCAGGTGCAGGGTTTATATCGAAATAATTAACGCAATATAATATAATCTTTATCGATAATCGGAGTATCCAACATTTTTTTTTATTTGAACCAGTAAGTAGTTTCCGTTCGATCAAACAATCTTCTCAGCTATATAACATTAGAGATAGTAAGGTGCCAATGTCTCAATCACGGCTACGCTACCAGAAATAGAATAAGTGAGAAAGAACCCACGACCTATGTGTTATTCTCCGCCACAGTACGTCAATATAATATCCACTCGCATTCTGATCTTGTGAGTTACGTTACACGTCGTTTGCTGTATTTTAGTATCTAATTAACGCCTAATTTGGTGAAGGAAACTGTTATTGTTTTGCTGAAGTGCTGTTTTAAGATATACTCGTATGAAGCGAAATTATTATAACAATCTAGATGCTATATGTTTGTAATAAGGTCTAAAATTTATTGTCAGCTTTGACCATTTCAGTTTTCTACAGTATACATTAATAGTCCTCGTGCAAGTTGTAAATATGAGTGATGTTCCCACAAACATGTAAACTAAAATTAGTTAGTTACTAAAGTAATCAATAAAAATATTAATAAAAATACTGTTATAAATACTTTCCTTGAGGCCGTCGTTGTGCAGGGTAGAAGAGTGCGACAGTAAACGTGATGGTTAAAGGTTTGATTCCCACTCCGTGGAATGAAATATATAATTATTTTCATTTCTCTCTGGTAACAAGGCAAAGTATGGCATTGAGTTCCTCCACAGATGCTCATATCTTTAGCACCTTGTTTAGTGTTTGTGCTGTAAGGGACTGTAGATTTAAATATTTGATATTAATTTCAGCTTTACGTGATATCGATATAAATGGCCTTAACAAACGGACAAACGAACAAAAAAGTGATTATATAAGGCAACATCATTCTTTTTTTGATGAGAATAAGAAAAAGGGTATACTTACCTATATAAATTTTATTTCTTCTATTGGGGCTTGAACCCTTAAGTGAACGCGTCGTATAACATAAATTTATTTAATAATTGACAAAAAGGCAAAAAAAGATTATTTTTTATAATAATTCCTTACTACTCTCAGATTCGTAATGATAAAAATAAAATTAGCCATTAATTAGTTCTTATAAAAAATCAAAGTCAAGTAACTTTATTTATACTTCATAATAAGAAATTACGTGCAAAATTTTTTTGAACATAGATATTTTTTCGATACCTGGCTCAGACCTGAGAAGAACCGGCGCAAGAAACTCGGTTTTTTTTTTATTTTCAAATCAATAATTTACAGATTTACATTTATTTATCAAAAAATGATAACAAATGATCAGAAATTATGCACCAAAGCCAAATAGCATAATACGTAGGTGAAATGCCTATATAATATAATATTTTCATTCCTTCCGTCTGGAAACCAGGCAAAGCGCAGCGTTGAATTTCGCCACTCAACACACAATGTCTCAGGACTTACAGGGTAAATAGAAGTGTATAGTTCCCAGGTTCCCTCTGTCTACCCTGCTATGGGCGAAGTACAGCGTAAAGCTAAAATATCAACAAATTATGCCTGTGATATTGATTAAAGCTAACATTTCGTGTTATCATTTGTAAAATAATTAATTAGATAATAACCACACTAAAGCCTTTGTCAATACACATCTGTATGTACTTGTTCATATAAACATTATACTATTGATGTAACCACGGAGCCACTACTGATTGGTACGTAACAACACTGAGAGCACATTCACGTTTAATCTTCGAAATGTAACAGAGTTAAGGAGTTAGGGCGTCCTTTACATTTTATTTTAATTTCAATAGCTTTTTATCGCTTAGCAGGATAGACAGAGGGAATGTAGTGTTTAGACAGTGCGTTCTCCATGCTCCGCCAAATATTAGACATAATGCATGTCGGTTTGTGGAACACAACGCTGCGCTTTTTTTTAATAGATATAAAATTAAATTGAAATATATTAATCGCTCGAGTAGGGGGTTGAACCCACATTTATGGCAATTGTACTCAGACGCTGCCCCACTACGCCGCGATCATTTGCTTTACACTTTGTAAAATATAACATTGTAGGAAGTTATAATTGTCTATGTCTCTTAATTAATTGCCTATGGAGTTTATGTACTTAATAATATGAAATAATATGAATCACTTAATGAAATATATTTATATTAATTCTCAACTAATTGCCACGGTTAATCCAATGAGGAGACCTGTATCCAGCAGTCGGTGTAAGTTAATAAAGAAGAAGAAGAAGGCACCGTTACCTACAACTATTGTTTTTACTTTCTTTTGAATATTTATAGAGCTGAGATCAACCATGACCATTGAACCTACCCTACCCTTGACTAAACAAAACTATTAGTTTACACTAAACAAAATGCGTGGTAGTGAAGCAACGAATGTTATTTTAAAACAACTAAAGGAAGTAAGTAGAATAAATTAATATATATTTTTCTACTGGTCTACTCCACAACTAAAACAAACGTTCATACATACGTTATTTAACGTTACTTTATTTCCACGTGCGTAGGCGGAACTTTGCGTAGGACGCCTCGTGGAATGGATCGTTTCACCTACATTTGAGTCTGGTGCATCATTTCTGATGCATTTTTTAATTCACTACTTTGCTTTCTAAATGGGTCATTGTTTGTATCATTCTTGTACTAGACAATACAACTCTTGGTGTTTTTTTTAAATAATAAACTTCTTAAGAATCGCGCCCTAGAATATTTAACATTCAATATAATCTAAATATCAATAGTCACAAGTAATTAAATAAGTGCCATAATTATTATTATCTTGCGGTTGGATAGAATCTAAATGTATCAACAATTGAGCACGTCAATTTTTTTAGAGCGATCCTCATAACATATTATTACTATATATGTTATGAGGACCGCTCCAAACCGCTGTATATATATATATATATATATATATATATATATATATATATATATATATATATATATATATATATATATATATATATATATATTATTAGATAGTTCCTTTATGTAGGGCTATGGAGGGCTAAATAAAATGTTATATCATTTTATCTGTTTCGATATAAGCCACTATACCGAAGGTGCAACAGAGTTGATTTGATGGTGAAGTTACTGGTAAAAGCTAATAGCAGTATAAAAAATCTCTAACCACAGACATATGCTCTTTGAAGCTACATCAACAGATTTTAATGCGATTTTCACTAATAGATAGAGTGGTTCTAGAGAAGGTTTTGTGTATTGTAAGGTTTCATAAATTTTATATATTTTTTAGTCTACGGGAAGCCTTTTTGTAATTATAATTTAAATTCTCATCCAGAATTAGGTTTATGTAAATAGGTTGTTAGAGATGTCGCCGCGGGATAACGAACGATACCGAATTTACTTTATAAAATGTACAATTCGTAATATTCACCTTGGATTTTGATGATCTCAATTTTAATCACGTCTCATATTAAAAGTTTTTTAATTGTGACAAATATAGTAAAAAAATATTTGTAATGAAATGACACTCGACGTAGCGATTTTGTTTTGGCAAATGATTTGAGCACATAAATATAATACGGATGCGGTGTTTTATTTAAAAACGATTAACATTTCATTTCAAATTAATTATTAAAAATATTTTTTCAACATTAACTTTCTTAATTAATTAACTCTTTTAAATTCGAGATGTTTAAACTGAGAAATATTTTTTAATAAATTCTAATACACAAGATACAATAATTTAAATTTACTTTTTAAATTATTTATTTTCATATTTATATAAAATTTCTTTTTCTGAGGCCAGTCGTAGCGCAGGGGCACAAAGTGTGACTGTAAAACCGACTGGTTGTGGATTCGATCTCCACTCGAGGAAATGAAATATTTATTTAAATTTATATTTCCATTTCTTCGCTTTGGTGTCGAGGCAAAGCGCGGCGTTGAGTTCTGCTACTCAACACGCAATGCAAAGAAAATGCAATAAGTCATTATTTCATTTCTTATTACATTTTTATCTAAATCCTGTATACGACCCTCTCTCTCTCTCTCTCTCTCTCTGTACATGGAAAATTTTCTAAATAGAACACAGCGCAATTAACGAAAATATTAAGAACCATACAAAATGACAAACAGTAAGTACTAATAATAAAATAGTTTTCTCATATAATCTAATCTAGAATCTATTAAATAAAATCTCTTAGTCCCTTTCTGAATATACAAATAAATGGAATTTTTCCAAAAAAAATAATTTCGGTGGCAATTCTGCCAATATCAATTCATTTTTATTCGAATCGGCTACTATAAGTACTCGGTAACGAAGATATCGTTTTCTACAAAATATGTAAATGTAATTTGAATAGTCTAAGCCAGTGATTCTCAAACGTGCGAGCCGCAATTTATAATATTGATTTTTTTTCAATTTATGTTCGCATACACTCATGTATATCACAGAAAAAAACCATTACTAATTTCAAGTTCATTTAATACAAAATATGTGCACGCGCCCGCACGCTGAAATTTGTAAACTTTTACAAATCATGTTGCCATTAAACTACAACCATAGAATCACTCTGGAGAATTATTTATTTTTATTTCATCACTCACGTCAAAAAAAAAAAAGAGATGAATAGTAGTGCTCGCAACCCGCAAGATCTTCGGAATTCGGTGAAAAGTGGGGAACGATGTATCTTACAGTGGGATTTACTTATTTACTTGCATAAAGCGTAAAGCTGAAAAAAAGTTGCCTGGATATTTCCAAACACTTTTAAACCGTCGATAAAGCTAACACACACCCGGTTTTACAGTTGCTTTTTTTAATATGAGTGTTACAATTTAATTGTTACATAAAGTGATATTCAATTGCTTAAATTCCATTCATTTTTATCTATTAAATATTTCTTCAAAGTGTAAAAGGCTTTATTTGAAATAAAAAGCTTATCAAAAACACCAATCATGTACCTGTAAAATATATTAAAAAAGAATCCTAATACATAGCTTGAGGAGCCCTGATTTAAAACATTCGAAGAATTATTTTTATTGGACATTTAGATTCAACATTGATATAATTTTTTTGAGAAATTC
This sequence comes from Heliconius erato x Heliconius himera, assembly GCA_013421005.1. NCBI lineage: Eukaryota > Metazoa > Arthropoda > Insecta > Lepidoptera > Nymphalidae > Heliconius > Heliconius erato x Heliconius himera. The sequence continues at coordinate 27,427 of JAATLQ010038106.1, read as the reverse complement.
AACTCATCAGAATCTAGTTTCTCGTGTAATTGAAAAAAACATGCATGAAATTTTGAATATGTATTCTAATGAGGTCTAGCTCATTTTGTTTTTTTTATTACATTATTGTAATTAAAATAATTTATTTAGACGTTTTCTAAATAAATATTTTTGTTTCCTAAGTGTGGATTAACACTTTAAAAATGTTAATAATAAAATAATTTAATTAAAATACTAGGCCAGTCGTGGAGTAGGGTCAGAAGCGTGTGACTGTAAGGAGATTCGGTTGAGGGTTAGATTCCCACTCGAGAAAATTAAATATTAAATATTTTCATTTCCGCTCTCTTGTAACGAGGCAAAAGCAAGCGAGGTACTCAACGCCGCACTTTGTTTCGACACCAGTGCGAAGAAACGGAAATATACAATTTAAATAAATATTTCATTCCCTTGAGTGGGGATCGAATCCATAAACAGTTGCGTTTAGTCATAATGTGGGTCTTTGCGACGCGGCTGGCCTCTAAAAAAACCATATAATAGTTAATTATAAAATAGCTTGTAGTTTTTTACTGATTACAACGAACGTACTGTGCCTCTCATTTAGTTAATTCGCCTATACTATATTATTACTATTATTATTATTATTGTACAACAAATTTTCATACTTGCGTGTGCTCAGTGAAGTGGTATAATTGTCAAAGATGTTAGAAATTGAATACACAAAGTTACTTCACAAGGCTTAAAAGCTGCTGAGGTTATATATACTTATAATAAATTCGTAACAGATCGGTCCCTATATTTGGAAGATATATCAGAAAAAATGTTATTGGAGATCTTTATTAATGTAATAGAACCCAAAACAATGATTTGTTTTATTATAATCGGTTAATAAATAAAGAAGTTATATTAATTTAAAGTACGTAGTTCGATAAATTTGCTAATTGCTATAACAGTTTTTTTCTACAACTGTTTTACTGAATTGGCTGAATCATTTTGCAGCTTTCAATTTGTATGATGGTAAAAACGACGAGATTTCAATATTTAGAATAGGGATCCGAGTTTCCGTGGGAAAAACACGCGTAAACGCGAACTTACTCTCTACTTACATATCGTATAGTTAAATAGGGGAACATAGGGAAATCAGTGTCTTAACACTAGATTCCCTCTGCATACTCTGTTATCCCGCATATATCCTGCAGCTATAGCGTAAAGCTGAAAAAAAAACTTAAATTATTGTTTACCAATATCTATACCTTTATACAATATAATTAAAATTAAAGAGTCTATTTGTGATAAAAACATAACTGTGTTATTTCAAGTCCATATAGTTATTTACACGATACCAAAACACAAATAAACAATTTTAACTCTCTGTTTATTCGAGCTAACCTCCGGACCAGCTGAACCGATTATTATGGAACTAAGACTGAAAGATAGAGAGGATTGTGGAGCAACATAAAGGCTATTTTGATACAATAAAAAAGTTATATCAATTTAAAGTTTTTTGTTCGACAAAATTGCTACAATCTGAAAAAGTTATTTTATACAGCTATTGTATTAAATTGGTCAACTCCTTACTTTTTAATTGTTTTGTTGTTTGATATTTTTTGTAAATTATTAATTGTATGATGGTAGAAAAAACTCAAGATTATATGATTACAAAACAGACCGAGATTTCTAGACATATAATTCTCTAATGTAAGTTGACACTCTCTCAAGCAGACAAGTAGCGCTTGCAATTTCAATGATAGATTGAGATTTGCAGAGTATTATATAATCTATTATTCGAGGCCGGTCGTGGCGCAGCGGCACGAGGTGTGACTGCAAAACCGACTGGTTCTGGGTTCGATTCCCACTCGAGGAGATGAAATATTTACTTAAATTTATATTTCCATTTCTTCGCTCTGGTGTCGAGGTTAAGCGCGGCGTTGAGTTCTGCCACTCAACACGCAATGCCTCCAGAATTCGGCAGAAAGTGGGGAACGGAGTGTCTTAACACTAGGTTCCCTCTGCCTACCCTGCT
>JAATLQ010038106.1:0-25328 GCA_013421005.1 Heliconius erato x Heliconius himera | reverse complement strand
ATATGTTTTAACCCGGAATTTTAGCGAATTCAGAATTTATGTGGGAAAAACTACGTATGTAGTGTGCGCGCAGTTATGGTTTACCTATATGTGAAATAACTAAATATTTTTTATTAAATAAGACAATTTTTGCAAGTAGTCAAATCAATTCCCAAAACAATTAAATAACTATTTATTTAAAGCATTACAGTATAGATAACGAAACTAAATTATTTTTTCCATTTTCAAAGATATTTTTCTGTACCTCAAAATTAAAAAAAACGGAACCTTTATACCCTCACTTTGTTGTCTGTCCGTCAAAAACATTATAATTGGTGACGCCGGTCTCACGGACCGGGTTGGCGCCGAGTCTTTGGAACGTGGATTTGTAGTACTGATATGGAGAGCAGTAACTGCAGGGGCAGTAAATTGAGGCTGGCATTCGAAATCACAACATGCATCGATGGTCGTAAAAAAGTTACACGATTTTTTCGGACCACCCGGTCTCACAGATACACACGTCATTAATATCGTCTTCTAACACAATGCAAGCGAAATATATGAGCATTTATGTATAGTTTTTCAGCTTATGGCTTCATTATAGCATCATAGTTTTCAACTTTGACTCGATTTTACTCCGAAAGTCATGTATTATTTGTATAAATTCTCTCGAAACGTTTTGTCTATTTGTGAAAATTACATTAAAATTCGCTGCGTAGTTTGTAAGATTTAAGTGGAGTGGAGTTTACAGAGAAGATGCTTTGTTTTATAAACTCTTGAAGATACATTTAATAATCCTATTAATATTATACATGAGAATGAGAGTTCGTTCCTTTAACACAAAAACAATTGAATGGATTTAGGTGAAATTTTACAATAATAGTTGATGTCAACCTTTTGTAAAGATTTATGTACAATCTGGATATAATATAACAATAACCACGAGCAACGAGCATAAATAGATTTTTTTTCGCCAAGCATCTGATTATAAGCGCATTTTTATGGGTCTAAGAGGTGAAAAATTAATATTATTATCGCTAGATATTCTTCTCCTACCATGTAAAATTAATTTTCTCTGTTTTTATTATTGACTAGCCACCGCCCCGGCCCCGCGCGGTGTCGATCATTTGAACAATTTTTTATTAATATTATTTAAATTTATTAGGGAAATTGATTAATCTTTTAGTATGGTTGTCTATACTAAAAAAATATTATTTGATTAAAAAATTATTAGTCATTTCATATCCATTCAGTTGAGTTTATAGTTGACACATGCAAAACGTACTCTGATACTGTCGGAAGTAAGGCATAAAGAGTAGTCTATATGTTGCTCCACAATCCCCGCTATCTTCCAGTGAACCACAAACATCGGTGCAGCTGTTCCGGAAATTAGCCCGGAAAAACAGAGATACAGACAATACTTGAAATTGAAATTACTGACAGACATTTCTTTATTATTAAAATGTATATGGAGATTGTAATAAAAAATAGTATATGTTCTCCAACTGTCACGTTATTGAGTGATTGACAGACAGCGCCCCAAAGGAAACACTGGACTGGACTTAAAGGTAGGTAGAGTAGGGGATTTCTAAAAAAAAACTTACGGAAACGGGGAAAAAGGAAGTTTTCATTTTACTTCTGAATTTTGAAGCATATGAAGCAGCGGGTGAAGACTAGTCACGTATAAAGTAATGAACATAGAAATGAAACAGACAGATCGAGTTAATGAAATCAGATTTGTAACTTAAGATGCCAACGCAAGTACAAATAACCCTAACTCACTACTCAGTTGTTTCTAAAGATAAATACTGAAGATGTTGATCTCCTAAATTATGTTTAAACTTAGGATTTTCTCATGAAAGTTAAATAATTAAGATGTGACTTTGAATTTAAGTAATAATGGCCCTGGCAACTGAACGCCGTGAATAAAAATAAAAAATTGTTTCGACATTTAGAGACCAGTTGTTTCCATTATGACCAGTGTGAACATGACTGCCGGCGGCAGAGGCCAGCCCGTCAGGTGAGGCCATGTTAGTGAACTTGTGTTAAAGAGGGTAGATGTAGGTGAAAAAGACTAAAAAAGCAAGGGAATTGTGCCTATCGAGGATGGTTGCTTGCAGGCAACGGCCCTTACTGGAAGGAAACTCGTGTGAAGTAAGGTTATCTTGTGACACATATTACTTATTGCATTACGTTGAAATAATTTAGAAACTTATACACAATATGTGTTTTTTGTTTTTTCACAAAACGTTAACATTTTCCGCGTTCTAAAAATAGGCAATTTCTTCCATATTTGGAAATAATTCTCTATAAGCGGACTAAACACATCGCACTAACCCACCAAATAATAGAAATATCCAGCAGCCGGGTTCACGTTGTATCCCGCATAGGATAGGCAAAGGGATTATATAAAGATACTCCAATCTCCACTTTTACAGAGTTACGTATTTTTTACAGAGCGATCAATGAAAACAATTTATCCAAGTGAGAATCGAACCCAGAACCATTGCGTTTACGGTAAGACGCTATATCACAGCTCTACCACGGATTCAAAATAACATTTTTTTACAATTTTTTTAAAGATTTTTAATTTTTTTAAGAAAAATACTTACCTAGGGAAGGGGATTTGAAATAATTATTTCATAATAACATGTCGAGAAACATATATATATTCTAATAGCACGGCACGCGACTCGCTTATTTATTTATATTTAGAGCCACACGATTATTCATTTACTGCTCTTTATTATTTTCGTGTTCTTATATCTTTATTATTTTAAAAACTGTTCATTGACAAATAAAGTTTCATAAAAGTTTGTAACTAAAATATTTTATATTAATATATATATTTTATTTATGTACTTAAACAAACACTAAATGTGAAGAGAAGTTTGCCAAAAAACATATATAGAATCAGTATTTCAATCGGTTACGCCGTTTCTGAGATTCAAACACAGAGACAGTCAAACACAAAAATAAAAAACTATTGTTTTTGGTTGTACTACATTTATAAATGTTTCCGACAATGAATATCTTCCATGTACAGACTGCACAGCGATAAGTTACAATTTTTGATTATATGTATAAATAATATTATAACGTATGTATTTCTTTATTCCTCAGGCTTATCTCTCCAAATGAGCGACAAAAGCATTGTTGACGAATTCTCGCTGCTGCGAATTCGCGTAAATCATTTTCGCGTCGGCATCCTGTTAGAGGATACCGTATTGAGAACGTGCCCGTGAATTATTATGTTATTTCAGTTAAATAACTCTTTTAAGCCATTGTGGTAAAGTGGTAGAGTCTGAATGTTTACGGAAGGGATGTGAATTCAATCCATATTCGGACAAATAATGATATTAAACGCAACGGTTGTGACTTCGATTTCCACACGGGACTATGAATTATTTTCAGTTCCGCGCTCTGATATCAAGACAAAGAACGGCATTGATTGATCGAGGTCCCCTCTGCCTACTCCATTTATATGCGGGATATAACGTGAAACTAGTTTTTTTTTTATATTTTACCTATTTTGTTAATGAAAAAGTCTATAGTTGGGTTTTGCCACTCGACATATAATGTCTTAGAATTAGAAAACAAAGTTTCTGTGCAGACGTGATTCGGAATTCAAATTCTGCATCATTTGAAATATTTATAGAGGCCTGTGAACAGTGGAGGAAGATAAGCTGATGATAAAGACGATGACAACGACACCGGTAACAGTAATGTCGATGATAATGAAGATGTAACCATTTTTTTATAATAAAAGTTAAGTTTAAGTTAAATTTGATACATAGGCTACAAAGTTACAGCGTCTAATAATAATTTAGTACACAAAATTATAATGTTCATTACATAATTAGTACTCATAGTAGGTACATGTTGCAAATTACAGCTAATTCGATATAACGATGAGTTAGTGGAGATAAACCCGCAACTGAGTTAAAGTTTATTAATCATATTCAAGGTAATGGAAATTTGGTGCTTTTAGCTTATTACTTCAATGGAACAGTAGCTTTTATTTCATTTAACCGGAGAAGAAACTTTGAACAAAACAATCAATAATCGAAGATCATAAAATTACCTTTATTTGAAAGAAGTCGCGGCGTTGAGTTCCGCCACTCAACACGCAATGCCTTGAAGGATATTTTTCCGAAGTTGTCAACGCGGTACAGTAACAAAACATCTATTTGTTAATCCAATTTGTGTTCGATATCCATTTCAGGAATGATTATACTCGGACTATATGCAATTACTGGCTCTGGTAAGTTACGCGGGGCGTTGAGTCTCCGTCACATACATTGTCGGGCAGAAAGCGGAGAACGTATATTCTGTACACTGAGGATTTCTTAGCAAAAAGCTAAAATAGAAGAACTGATCACATATCAACCATCAAGTGACCCGTGCGCTCGTTTGTTTTATCCCATAAAAAAAGCAGCAGGGCAACAGCAGCCCAAAGGAATCGAAACGACAACTATCGCGTCTACAGTCAGACTGTGCCCCTGTGCAACGACGGCGTATAATACTATTCACATGCATTTCAATATATAATGAGATCGAGTTCTTTTGAAGTATTACTAAGATTATACATAGGTCACGAGCACAATGGTCTATCCATGTATTGTGCTCCCTATTACGTGGGCTATCCGCTTATCGGTTTAGTTCAGTTGTATTCTTAGGCACAAATAATACAAGAAACATTGTTATACTTTACTTACTATATAAAGTAAAGGAAAATATTATTTATGTATGTATAGAGGCTGTCGTGGCGCATTGGCACAAGCGTGTGACTGGACACTGGTGACATTTGGGAGAAAAACATTTATTATTTTACTTTCCTTGCTCCGAATGAGGCAAAACGCTGCGTCCAGTTCCGCTACGCGACACACAATGCCTCAAATGTTGCTTTACGCATTTTTCAGTGTAACAGTGTAAACAGAGAGAATTGAGTATTATAATAATACTAACATTTACCTGTGACTTCGCCCACGTCACGTTCATGTCAAAACAATTGAGAGTTTAACACATTATTTATATTTTTCTTTTTCTCACAGAACTATCACACAGTCGGGGCCCGCCTAGCGCTACTTACTGACGTAATTACTCTGTATTCGTCAAAGGACATTAGACAAGCAGGTAGCTTTGGTCAAAATTCTATTATAATTTTAGACTAGGAGCCACTGTGATGCGTTGGGGCAGAGCTGCATGGGAAAAGTCTACGTGAAGTGAGGCTACAAAAAATATATAAATACATAATTTATAGAGGGAGAGAGCACATAATCTTCATGCAATCATGGCGACGCTTGTTATTTTCTCTAGTGGATATCAAATCCACGACTATTGTGTTAAAGTTAAACGTTGTCCCATAATACTTGTAGTATTTAGATATACTCGTATAATAAAGTTGTAACAGTGCAGAAGCGCGGGCGGATGTCAGCATAATCTGATTTTGATGAATGACGCGTCACACCGCCGTGTCATGGTGTTTTATCCACATACATAAAATTGATGACCATGACATTTGAAATGTTCATGTACGTTTTGTTACAGCAAATCTAATTGCAGTTTTATATATTTAAAATAAAATATATTTAGTTTTTAGAACCTAGAGTTAAGACACTGCGTTCCTTACTTTCCGCCTAATTTTCGAATCATTGCGTGTCGAGTGGGAAAACTCAATGCAATATTTAGCAAATCTTGTTACCAGAGCGACTAATTTCCTCTGAGTGACTGGGAATCGAATCCACAACCGCCGTGCTTACAGTCAGACTGTGCCGCCGCGCCACGTCGGCCTCTATTCTTTAGATACATTAAGATTATAAAACAGACTACAAAAGTCCACTTCATAAATAACTTTGTATCTGTTTTAATCAATCAACGTGTGTCAAATTTTGCTGAGTTAATAACGAAAATTCTCTTAAAATTTGATTACTTTGATCGAGCGACGAACTCCCAATTAAATTGGAATTGTAAATTTGCATTAAGTAATCAATATGTACCCACGGCTTACAACCAATGTTACAACCAGTTTATTATATGTTCATTAGGGTATTTTATTTTATATTATTAGATTATTTCCCAACTACCTACATAAAAGTATGATTGAACTCACTTCTGTATCGAGCGTCGAACATTCAACATCAATAAAGTATTACGTGTTAAATAATTTGTGACTATTATTTTACTTTAAAACTATTTAAATCACATTGCACCAGTCAAGTACCAGTGTTCAACAAACTGTTCTTTGGCATTTATTCGGCGAGCTAACAATACTAATATAATAAAGCGGAAGAGCTTGTTTGTTTATACACTAATATCTCTGGATCTACTGGTCCGATTTACTTATTTTTGGTTTTATATAAAAACTATGTTCTTCAGGATTGCTATATGCCTATGCATATACTAGGATCCGCCACATGCTGTGCATGGACATCAGTGTGACGTAGGAGTCCAAATAGGTCTTTATCACCAGAAGCTAGAGCATTGAATTCTGTCAAATCAATGTAAATGTCGTGATAATAGATATTGTTTTGCTTCAACCAGACCAATGCTTCCAATACTTTCTGCCTACGAACTCAGAATTTGCCCACCCAGCTGCTATTTTGCAACGAACTAAAATCACAGGCAAATCTGCGAAACGCTGCGGAAGTACTCTTGCAAGCGACTGCAAGTCTTGTTTGAATTTCGTCCTCCAGTTCTTGTCGATGATATTTTGGACAAGCAATCAAATTAAGCTTGCTCAAAAGGTCTTGAACGAATATGCTCTTTAATCTCTCCATTGCTTGTAATGTGGGTTGTACCGCTGGACCTGTGTTTGCTCTGTACCGGCGGACAACATCTGCGTTTCAGGTGCGTTCCCCTAGTCCACTTTGTCGACACTGTCATGGTCGTAACTTGGTGTATTCCATTTGTAAGCAAGTAATAATTAATTCATTGAATTAAATGAATTCAGAAACAGCGCTTGACAAATCCAAAATTTATTCAAATATACACATAGTCTAATTTATAATGACAGATACAAATATTATTTTTAATTTTGATACTTGACTACAATAGATGAGGTTTTATATCATGAAAACGTTCCACAGCTTAACTCTATGGGGCACATTTTAACGATTTACTCAAACTCAGCTATAAAATAATTCTCTAGTGCTATATTTATATCCTTTTCTCGAGTGGGAATCTGTTACGCTTACAGTTGTACGCTTGTGCCTCTGCGACACAACTGGCATCAGACGATTTCTTATGAATTGCGTTTTTTTAAAACACAATCGCGTCTTTATTTGGGTAAATAGTAAGATGTAAAATGAAAAATCTTATTTTTCCTGTTGTTATAAAAACTTTGAAAAAACTCTTTTAGTTCTCACCTACATATACTCTTCAACGTATCTAGACCTTAAATTTTAACTTTCAAAGTAGAAAAGGGTGGGCCGTGCTTTGTCTCTTAGTCTCTCGAAAACGAAAATTTTATTTATACAGATATCACGCAATGTACCGACCGAACGTGGAGAAAAGAGTATATTGAAATGAGGTTCTCTCTGCCTACCCTGTTGTATGCAAGATATCCCGTGAAGCTGAAAAACAAATTCATTTTACAAGCGTTTATTTGACTTGCCGTGTCAGCGTGTGTTTAAGTGTGTGTAGACTAGTGCAAGCTCAGATCACAATAAAATTACATAATATAAGCAATATTGTTGATAATTCAAAATAACGAAAAAATAATCTAGTGAATTTGTTTTTAACAAAGGTTTTTTAATTAATATTTCATAATATTGTTACTATTTTTTGCATAATGGTAAAACATATGTTCTTTACAATTCAACAATGAAATGTTAAAAGGAAACTTTACCCCATTTTCAATGTAAATAATCTCTTAAAAAAATAATGATTTCTAACTTTTGAGACCATTGTATTGTACAATACCTGGATGTACCGGGTAAAACCGGGACAGAGCACTTGTTAAGAATAAGTTGGCTGCCTATAGTGCCTTGTATCTTATTATAAAATTGACGTCATTATCCGTTCCTCGTTCAAACAATGTTTATATTTAAAATATTCAGCAAATTTTCTACAAGATGTATAAACGTAAAATTCCTAGAACTCTTTAGAATAATGCCGGGTTCTTAACGGGCGACGTCCACCGATAGATGTTGGCTATAATTTTTCTATTTATTATTTATTTTATCTTTACGGGAATCTAGTGTTAAGACATTCCGTTCCACACTTTTATTCCAATTTTCGAGACATTGTGTTTAAGTGGAGGAATTACTGCTAATACTGTCGACTAGTTTACTATAGCTGCTTTTATAATATTTTATCTAATTGGGTGGGAAAATGATGGGAAATAAATTCAATATTGATTTCCAAAAAAGTATGATCTATTTGTAACCGAAAAGCTCCAAATTCTTTGCGAGATATTTTAAAAGATGCAGGTATCATTACAGTTGCTTCACAATTTGTATATTATAATATTCTATTTGTCCGACAACATATATAATGTCATAGTAAAAATAGTGATAGACATACCATAGGAACGAGAAATAAATATGAGCTTTCGTCTCCAAAACGGTAATATATCTTTCATGAGTCTGAGTATACGTGTATATAATAAAATTCAGTGTATTCTAACTTTGCCACTATCACAATTTAAAGCATCTGTAAGAAAAATACTAAAGTACAAGTAAAGCATATTGCACTGTTCAAGAATATTTACAGAATGTGATGCAGGAAGCTGCCAGCTTATGTAATAATTACATTATACCATTGACATTGACTTGTCGGCTCCTCTTACCAGAACTGCTTTCCGAGTAGGTGGTAGCTATTTTTATGTGTTTATTTCGACGATTCAAAAGTTAAGCACTTTTAACAAGTCTTTTTAAATTAAGAATATTTTTAATTTGAATTATTTTGCTTTGTGTATCAGAGCAAGCAAAGACAAATTCCTAGAACTTTTTGAAATAATGTCCTCTCTTAACGAGCGTCGTCCACAACTACATGCCAATACAAATCTACTGCTATCTACTTATCATCTATATATATCATCATAATAATTTATGAAATAATTATCACTCGGTTCTTATCACAAACTACTCTGCTTTCTAATGTCGCGCGTTTTTGCAATTTTGGTCCTAATTCGAGACATCGTGTATTGAACACTACACGTTACCTGTCGGAACTGGGAATTGATTTGTGGAATGATATTTGGAACTCGAGCTACACCTTATATTTTTCTTTCCTATTGTAATCGTACCAGATGCTTCAGTGAAATGTTCCACCACTATACAGACGGTATCTAAAAGTTATATATTAACATCAAAGTATATCTTTCTATCATATGGATAAGAATCTTAAACCTTTGACTCCACTGCCTTTGTGTCTTATAATGACATTTGCTCGTTTTGTGCTCTGAAGCAGAGCAACTATTCACTTTTATGTACTGACCGGTCAAAAGAAACGCAAGTACATCATACACTGTTAACACAGATATATTTAGCTATCTCGCAAAACTAGGTAAGCTTTTATTTTTAATAGCTTCACGGTGTATCCCGCATGTAGCACGGTAGACCCTTTTTCTCCCTATACCTACAAATGTAAGTATTCTATCGATATTTGGTATACGTAAATATGGTCATGTTTCTGACTTCCATTGGAGGCCAGACGTGGCACAGGTGCACATAGTGTGACTGAAAATCGACTGGTTGTGGGTTCGATCTCCACTCGAGGAAATGAAATATTTATTTACATTTATATTTTCATTTGTGGTGTCGAGGCAAAAGCGCGGCGTTGAGTTCCGCCACTCTACACGCAATGTCCTTCAGAACTTTGCGGAAAGTGGGAAACGGAGGTCTTAACAGTAGGTTCCCTATCCTGTTGTGTGCGGGATACAGCGTGAAGCTCATTTAATTTTATTTTTTTTCTAACTTCCGACAAAAGCTCAAGTGACTTCGGCTAATCCGGCTTCGTAAGAATACTTACACTTCACCTTCTTTACTGTACTATGTTCAATCCAACTTCTCCCTCGTACCTAAAAGAACGTTTAGAATTTTTGGGCGGCTCACATCCTCGACGTCTGCGATCCGATCCGGGAAATTCACGCACCCTGACCACCAACGAATCTCAGGGACGGGACATACGAGTCAGTAGTAATCATACACGTCATCCCAACCACACACACAATCATATGCAAACATACACGACAGCATACCACACGCTGTCGTCGCAGCTGATTAGCCTCAATGGAGACGTATCACTAAGGTGTCGGAGTATGAAATAAAACGAAAAAATGAACTTATATTGGGGGAGTGCTGACATGCAGTGAATGCGGCCACAAAGTGTTCTGCAAAAATCGATTATGTCAGTTACATTAGAACGAAGTTCTTGTTAGCCAGATTTCAGTCGCCGTGGCCGAAACTGGTCAGGAGAGAATAGAGAGAATATAGTGGAACATAACATCAAAATGGCTATTTCCTACAGAGACGAGGACGCAATAAATATATTACGTAACCTACTAACTGCACTGTAAAGAACATGACCAACGAGCACAAAACTCGATTACAAACAAAACTAAAAAGGAACGTTGATCATTCGGAATATAAATGTTCACTTCACATTTTAAAAAGAAACCAAAAACAGCAACTTCAATCTAACAGGAATAAAAAAGGCACAGACATATTAAAAAAAATATATGAATGTTAAAAACGTTTCTTACTTTTAAAAGACGCTAAAATAAACACTTTCTTACACTTTAAAAGTTGTAGCCGTGCCTATTTAATATAGGTTTTAATTAGTATATATATTTCCATATTTCTATACCGTTAGCATATGCATATAATTACATAATTTATAAAGTGAATGTATGTATGTACGCATTTCTGTATGTATGTTTATTTATTATTTATATATTTAGCATTGCTCACACTCTACTCACTATTTTTTTTTTTGCGATTTTCAACTTAAGGTTGCCTGGAAGAAATCGCTATTTCTGCGAGAAGGTCGTCTATTATACATATTCTTTTATTTGTATTCTAGTATTTATTTTTTTAAGTGTACAATAAAGAATTTATATTATTATTATTAGACAGAGGGAGCCTCGTGTTAAGATACTCCACTAACAAATTTCCGTCTACATCTGGAGGCATTGCGTGTTACTTGCTAAAGTTTGATGTACAGAGAAAAAAAAATGGTACAACATAAAGAAAATAATAAAAAACAAAAGATAAAACTTAAAAATTTTGAGTGTCAGAACTCAACGCAGCAACTTTATAAAAGAAGAATGCACACAAATTTCCGAGAATGGGTTTCGAACTTAGAAAAATACTGTACAGGCTTGTTGCAACTAAGCTACGCAGTATGAAGTATACAAGTAAGTCGACAACTCAACCCCTTTTACAAAATAAACACAAATCTTGGATATTAGAACGTCTCAGCAAACAATCAGTGATTTCTCGGCCTCTTCGCTCAAATCGCTACTTTAACTCGATATCTCTATTTACACAACGGTTATTAGGAAATGATTAGTGAATGTTGTATATTACTCGTTTAATACAGTCTAATATATTTTTTATATTAGATTGTATTAAACAAGTAATATACAAAATTCGCTAATAGAAAGCTGTATCCCATATATTGAGGGTTAGTCAGAGGGTTGTAACTTTATAGACACTCCGTTCTCGATGTACCGCCCAATTTTCGATACATCGTCTGCTGAGTGGCGGATATCAACGCCGCGCTTTGTTTTCTTTTTACCGAGAAAATAAAAATAATTTATAACACTTCTTTCCACTGCCTTCTTATTTGAACTACATGATTATTGATTTAATAAACAGAATTGACTGACAACTATAATGACGTCTAATATGATTTTTATTACTTTAATCTGTAATCTTCAAATATGATTTTTTTACTACATTATCGTAATTTCTATAACAATTTTTGATTATTTTGAATTAAAAAATACGACCAATATTGATAATTGATATTTATAATAATATACTTTGAACATTGATACCTTAAGGTAATCATTTCTTATACGTAGATATATATTTTTGTAACATTACATTCTTTTACCTTTGTTATGTACGTCTTATCATCACTTTAAAACTTTGTTAAATGTGCTCATGTCAGTAAATAATTTAACTCCTTCAGAAACAGCCCTAAATATTAAATTATTAATTTAGGTAAGGATTTATTATATTCTTTGTAAAGTAACTGTAATGATTGCATATTAAGTCCTGTCCTATTAAATTAGTTACATATATTATTAGCTAAATGTACAATTGGTAAATATGTAGTTACTACAGAGTACACGTAGAAAGGATGTTTTTAGGCACTTTTATGTAGATTTATTTGAAACCAACAAACGAATCGAAAAATCTATGTATTTACTTAATATTTCTTTGAAGATCAATTCGTTCTTTATCTCTGTTTTGAATTAATTACGACTTAAACTTAACTATTATGATTTATGAAGGTAACCTTCACCAACAATTCAATTTTGTTAATTTATTGTTTATACTATGAACAATAGTGCTTTAAAAATATATATTTTCATCAACAGACATATAATCAAGACGCCTCGAATGTCATTTTTTAGCTAAGAATCTTACCAGTGCGATTCAGAATATGATGCTTTATGCACATCGCTATCTATTGGGCTTAAAGTAAAAATTTAACTGTTTAAACAGGTAAAAAAAATAGTTTTAAATTTCACTTAATATATGAATTATTATATTAATTGAAAACGACCTTTTACTGTATACATATTATACAGTTTAAAATACAGATTTACCAACCAGACCAGCTCGCGGCTTCGCCCGCTTAAATTTGTGAATTATTTGTTTGTTTAAGTATAGGGAATTACGTTCCTGTTTTAATAAATAAAGTACGCTTGCCGCGCACTTAAGATTTCTAAAGTGAAAATTATTAAAACCATAGAGTGGCATTTTCGATTTTGATTAAAAATTTGATTAAAAATTATTATCGGGGGCATTTAACGAAAAAATTAGAACCAGAAACAATGATATTTCAAAATTTTGCCTGTTTGTTGGTTTTTCTGTTTGTCGACGCTTATCTCAGAAACGACTTAACCGATTAAAGGAGTGAAGACGCAGTCGCGGTGCGGGAGCGGTAAAATCGTTTTAATTGTTTTTATTTACTTTTATTGTAACATTCGTCATGTATGAATGATGTAATGATTAAATAAATAATCTTTATAAGTATTTATTTATATCCTCATAGAGAAATGATAGCTTTTTTGAACACTCTTAATTTTTTAAGAGAATGCATTTGATTAAAATACATTTATTTATTTAAGGTAAAAATTAAAATAACATGTAATATCTTATATATAATATCATAATAACATATAATATATTTAAATAAATTAGAATGTATTTTTTTATTAAATAGCTCCCAATAGTTATTACAACGCATGCAAAGAAATAACATTTTAGAAAGTTGTTCAATTCTATTAGAATTTTAAAAATTACCAACATTTTTATAGTTAATAAAATATTTAAATAAGACAGACAAAAAATTCTAAATAAATGTTTTCGTTTTGTATTATGCTTTTTAAGTATCCCTCTATCCATTTCAGTCAAGAATACTAAATGTACAGACAAAATATTTTTACTGTTTTATTATATATATAGATAAAAATCTAAATCCTTAGTTAAATAAATGTCTAATCTATAGTAATTATCTTATTATATTATATACATAATTAGCTGTAATAAAAATAAACGTGACGATATCCTGTTCACTATTTTCCGCCCGATCATCAAGATATTGTGTTGAATGGCGGAACTTAACGTCGTTTGTCCTCTTCCCAGAAATTGGGAATTGAAAACAATTAATTCTCAGCGTGAGAATCAAACCCACAACGTCTTGGTTACAGTCGGCTGCTGTTTCACTGCTCTAAGATACGACGGCCTTAATAATTTACAATGTTCTTATGTCCTTGATATTCTATATAGAGAAAGTGTAACTTTAGTAAATGAAAGAAAAATATCTTAGCGAATTAAAATTTGAACGTAGCGGGACTAGGATTCAGATACTTAATATATATCGTCATCATCTAATAACTCTTTTTTTAACTTCAAGCTGTATCCTGCACATAGCAAGGAAGATCTAAGGAACCTGGGAACCTAGTATTATGACAATACATAGTTATTAGAACGTAGCTTACGTTCCGTTCCCACTTTCCGCCGATTTTTGGCTAGATACCAGAGCGAGGAAACGAAAATACTGAATATTTCATTTCCTCGAGTCAAGGGAATAGAACCCACTACCTATCGCATATACAGTAACTGCGTATACAATAACTCCTGCGGCTAACAACTCTTAGTATTTTTTTTACGTAACTATTTAACCAGGTGTACAAGACCGGTGGTAAGATATAACTTAATTACATTACCAAAAAAAAAAGTATCACCAAAATCAGTTAAAAGCTTAATACAGCTTTACACAAATTCCTGAATGGATTCAAACCACGCATGTCCCTTCAGTATTCGAGAGGACGCGGTACGAAGTGCGCGCGTTTCAGTCAACACAAAGTTTGTACTGCGATACACTACGAGCTTCCAAGTACGGTTCGGTGTAAGTGTAGTGTATTTTAGTTGAAATTGTGTAGTTCTTTGTGTAATCGTGCTGAAAATTTGAATTTTGGTAAGTTACAATTATATTTGTTTTTAATATAAATAAAAAATGTTTGTTGAAAATATTTAAATAATAACATAATTTTTACTTTAAAAAAATACTAAATAAAATTAAAAATTAAAATTAAATCATCTTCACGGTGTGGGTGTGGTGAACCTAGTGTTAAGACACTCCGTTCCCCATTTTCCGCAGAATTTTTGCATTGCGGGTTGAGCGGCGGAACTCAACACCGTATTTTGCCATGTTACCAGAGCAAAGAAATAAGACTATTGGTAAATAATAATTATATGAATGGGGATCGAACCTACAACCGTCGCGTTTCAGTCACATCCTTGTGACGGTCTAAAAAAATACTAATTACTGTTAAAAAATAATATAAATAAAATTATCAAGGTTATTGATTGCAACTACAAATATATATGTAAATAGCTTTACGCTGCATCCCACACATAGCATTGTAGTCAATGGGTAGGGGAATCTGAAAATATAGTGTTAAAATACTCTGCTCCCATTAAGACACTTCCGTGCCCGTGCCTCCAGAATTCGGAGGAAAGTGGGAAATGAGTTAGTGTCTTAATCGAAACTAAGTGTCTTCACACTAGGTTCCCTTGTTATGTGGAATACAACAAGAAGCAAAAATATTAATATTAATAGGAAAAAATACTAAAAGAAAATTTGTTTCGCGGTGACATAGCACTTGGCTGTAAATGCGACGGTTATGGTTTTAATTCCCACTCGGAGAAATGAATTATTTTAATTTCTCCGCTCTTCTATGAACTCAAAAGGGCGGAGATGATTTCCGCTATTCAATATAAAGGTCGAGAAAGTGGGAAATAGAGTGTCTTAACACTTAACACTAAGCTCCCACTATCTAATCTGCTATATTCAAGATACAGAATGAAGTTAAAAAGCAAAAGAAAACTATGAAAATTGTACATACAGATTAATGTAAAACATTTTCTAAGTGATTTATATAAGACTAAAAAACAAAAAAATAGATTGTAATGTTTTTTATGTAAAACGTTAATGAGAAACAATATAAAAAGTCAATTTTCTTTCGAATATTTTTTTTATATTGTTTAATATATTTTTGCTAGGGCTTTTTTGTTTTATTAAAAATATCTATTATGTATTATTAAATTCTATTATTAAAACAAACTCTCCTTTGCTGGAGATTTCACGCTTTATCCCGCATATAACAGGATAGCCAGAGGGAACCTAGCGTTAAGATACTCGGTTCCCTATATATTTTTAAATTCAATAACTTAATAAAACAACACCAATCTTAAAAAAATAACTCCCTCCCTGCATATAATAAGTAGCTCCTTTTTTATGTGCGCTTAAGCCAATACTCTATACTAATATTATCAGTCTCCAGAGTTTGTTTGGTTGAACGCACTAATCTCAGGAACTAATGGTTCAAACTGAAAAATATTTTTGTGTTGGATATTTGATTTATCGAGAAAGGCTATATATTATATCATAGTTATCAAAATAAAATGAGCTTCTCGCTGTATCCCGATGTAGAGCAGGGTACGCAGAGGGTACCTAATGTTAAGACATTCGTTCCCTACTTTCCGCTGAATCCTGGAGGAATTGCGTGTTGAGTGGCGTAACTCTACGCCTCGCTTTGCCTCGGCACCAGAGCAGAGCAGATTTTAATATAATCCATTTTAATTCCCACTTGTGGAATGGAATTATTTAATATATAGTCCCCATAGGTGGGAATCGAACCCACAACCATCGCTTTTACAGTCGCACGTTTATGTCCCTGCGCCACGACGTCCTTCTTTCATACTATGTAACGAATTTTAATGTTATTATAAACAGTGAGTGATACGAGAGAAAAGTTTATCAAAAAAAATAGCAAATTCGGAAATATCCATATCATTGCAGACACTGGCAAAACCTAATATATAAATTTAGATAAAGATAAAATAATATGAACCATGACATATTCAAATGACAAAAAAAAAGAAAAGCTCGCAACAAAATCTCTATATTCTCGTCTGAACGGAAGCTAAGCCGCGAAAGCTTAGATAAAAGCATTTTAACTCGACACGCGACTTATCAAGTCGGAGTCGAATTTAAAGAAAATTTTATCTAAAATTTCTGATTATTTTTCTTGCATAGCAGAGTAGGCTGAGGGAGCCTAGTGTACCGTCTCTCCGTTTCACATTTTCTGCATAATTTTTAAGATATTGCGAGTCAAGTGGTGCAATTCAAGGTCTTATATTTCAAATCTATAAATTATAAAATAGAAAATTAGATATTGGTATGTAGCAATACGAAGCATGGCCATGAGTTCCATTACTCATCCTACAATATTTAAAGTTCGGGAATGGAAGTCGTCTTAATGGGAACGGAGAGTTAAAACACTAGATTCCCAGATTCTCTCTCTAATCCTGCTATCTGCGGTATACAGCGTGATGGTTTTTTAGACCTCTATTTTTTATACTGATCTATAATTTCAAGTGCTTGAATAATATTTTCATATATTAGATAGCACTATATAATATCTACACAGTTGGATGGTTTCAAGAGAGTGGCCACTTTGCTGATATCGGCTAATGCTATTATTATCTTGAATAAAATATGTAGGTATATACTACTACATATGTATTTGATAATATAGAAGTTTTTTTTTGTTACATGCCAAAAGTGTATAGTATAGTAAGCATAAGGAATCCAGTGTTAAGACACTCCGTTCCCCATTTTCCACTCAATTTTCTAGATGTCGCGCACTGTGTAGCGAAACTTAACGGGGCGTTTTGTCTTGTTACCAGAGCGAAGAAATGAAAATAATTCATTTTTCTGAATGGGTTGCAGCACTCAAGCGTCGCACTTGCAGTCAGATGCTGTGTGTTATATAACGTATTATATACATTTCAAAGCCAAAGTTTCACCATTATTTTGTATAAATAGACATAAGCATAAACTAAAAAAGATTTCAAAAATAGCATTTTATTCTAATTTATCGTAATGTAAAAATATGATTATACATGAAATGTAGATTATTGACAGAAATCCTATGCGGTAAGAAATTATAATTTTTCATCTTTGGCGTCTAACTTTGAAAAGTTACAAAACTTAAAGTTAGTCGTTAAGTTCTTTAAAGTTTATCCCAAAAGCTTTTCAAATATTCTTGCTACTTTCTGTATTATCTATTAAATTATTTAAAATAATATTTATATAAAGGGATTTTACAGAACTATTGTGGCTTAGAGAGGGACAGTGTTTGTTGTTGTTCTGAATAAAGTATTTTCATATCCTAGCTGGTAACGTGACAGAGCACGTCATTGTGGTACCTTCACTCGAGGCATGTTGTCTGCGGAAAATTGGGTACGCAGTCATAGCACTAGATTTCCTCTACCTACTCTGATATACGCAGAATACAGCGTGAAGCAAAAACTGGACCCAAAATACCAACCCCAGATTAAAGCCCAGGTTTATTTGCGTAACTTATTTAAACGTGTACGCTAGTTAGATGAGCTAAGTCAAAGGAAATATCAAATTTGCCGAATATATCTTAAAATTGATCGCGCCTTTTAGTTAAGGCTGTATAACGTTGTTCCAAATTTTGTATTTTATGTAAATCAGGTGTCAAGGAAGACGCTTATCACGCTTTAAATTTGACCTGCTAAAGCTGGTACACTTTGTAACTTTACTGATTATATTTGACATGAATATTAAGAAAATCTAGCCAAAACAGCTTTACGCTTTCTCCCGCATATGAGGATATCAGGGGAAATTCATTGTTAGGAAACTTAATTCTCTACTTTCCCCCAAATTTTCAAGACATTGCGTGTTAAGTGGCAGAACTCAACGATGCGCTTAATAGGACAGTTTAACAGAAACATAACGAGATTGAAATTGAAATTTTGTGTTAATGTACTACGTTATTAAAAACCGAACTTGGCGT
The DNA here is from genome assembly GCA_013421005.1 of Heliconius erato x Heliconius himera. Taxonomy (NCBI): domain Eukaryota; kingdom Metazoa; phylum Arthropoda; class Insecta; order Lepidoptera; family Nymphalidae; genus Heliconius; species Heliconius erato x Heliconius himera. The sequence goes on along the minus strand of JAATLQ010038106.1, from coordinate 6,772 downwards.
AAGATTCATCATTATGTTCAACTACAAACATTAAGCTATTATACCTCCATAGATCCCTACTAATACGAACACGAATTCTCGTTTAGGTAAATTGACCTGATTTCTTTGAAAATCATCGCAATAGAAATACGGTATCAAAGATACTGGAGGAAGGTCACGTAAAAAGCATGAGGACCCCCCGGACGGCATGTATGAAGAGGTTGATGACAGTGGACGAGGTGAAAGAGGTATGTAGAGACCGTAGCGTTTGGCGCTCCGTTCTCACTTAAGTTGGGTTAAGTTCTTTGAAAAATTTCTACTATCTGGTATCCATTATTACAAACTTTGGAGTCTCAAACCCACCATCAGAGTTTGATTCAACAATTTTGTCAGCTGACAGATAAATGCCTTCTTAATGTGACCTCAGACTCTTGCAAAGTATTCAAAAAGTTATAAAAATGTATAATATTTAACATAAACGATTGAAATAAAAAAAAAAATATTATATTAAACTGAATGAGCCACGTAGACATATCTTCTCATTTCAACATCAAAATTTTATAATAAAAAAATTAAAGACAATATTAAAAATTAAATGAACAACGCCAACGGCTACTTATTTTTTTAAGCAATGATTATTTTCATTGAGAAAGTATGAAAATAGGCATAAAAGGAAATTGCGTATTATTAGCGTCAAGTCGAACAGAAAATTGGCTTCTTCCGGTACAAGATTGATTGTTATACGATTTTTAACTTTGCTATTCACGTCGAACGATATGTTTTCTGGAGGTGGTCACATATTTTGCTTTTACTAAATTCTTGAAAATTATTTTCAACAACTAATACATAGCAAGGTAGGCAGAGAGAATCTAGTCACAATCGGAGTATCTTAGCTCCGTTCTTCGTTTCCCGCCTTCCGGCCACCACGCCGCACTTTAGTTTACCACAGCGGTTAAATTATAAATTCTCCAAAAGGGAATCGAACCACCACCAATCATCACGATGGCCTTAAGTTAAAAGTACAACATTAAAATGTCTCCATTTGTTTTCTAATGTATATCTCCGCTTATAATAGATCAAATCTGTCAGGAGTAATCAAAAATCTGTTATGTTTGAGAAACACTTCTTTATACATACATAATAGAAAATGAAAATAACTAATATTTTATTATTTAAAAGAAAAAGTACGTTATATATTTGGGCAAAGGTAGGCAAACAACATAACAATATCTTTTTACACAATAAATAATAACCAAAGTGTTATATTGAGATGATAGTGTTTTTGATTTTTTGCCAAGAACCTTGGAGAATCCTTCCAAAGTTTGGGACCTGCCAACTGGCTGGGATGTGTTGGCGCTATTAGTTTATTATCTCAATGCTATTATAGCGCAATCGTAGCGCAGTGGGACAGTCTAACCGCGACGATGGTAGTGGGTTCCATTCAAACACTCGAAGGGATCATTATACAAACTTATACACAAATTTCTCGAAGCTTAAGCGGTATGTGGAGAACAGAGTGTCTATAACTAACAGGGCAGTTTTTTTCCATTGCATATATTATAATTTTTGAATATGATCTTGTAATATTATAAAATAAAAAGAATTGAGTTGCAGCGTTGTATTTCGCCACTCAGTACGCAATGTTTTCAGAATTCGGCGGAAAGTGGGAAACGGAAAGTCTTAGCACTAAGGTCATCTGCCCATACTGCTGTGTGCGGAATAAAGCTGATAATATTATTATTAACTTGCAATATTATAATGAAGATATATTATTATTCTCAATTTCATTGATGCAACGCTACAGACGAGAGTATATAAGTGTGATAAAAATATACTTTTTAGCTTCACACTTTATCCTGTATATAGCATGGTTGATAATGAGAACCTAATGTTAAGTCACTTCTTTAATTTGAATTTAAAACACAAAACATTGCAGAGTGGTGAAACTCAACGTCGCATTTCGTATATACAAAATAAAATATTTTGCCTTATTCAGGGCTATTCTCTGGAACAAGATAAAATATAAAAGTGCTATAACGGCCAAAATAAAATCATTTATTGTACCGACATATAGTCCACTGCTGTGGCTCTACTGTTTAAGATTGGAAGTTTTCCAAAGATACCTTGCAATTGGATCTTTTTGATATGTATGTACATATATATGTGTATAATTTATGATCTAATGTCATAAATATTTTTATATTTTTGTGAAATAAATAAAGTACTTATATTGTAATGTGTTGAGGCCGTCGTGGCGCAGTGGCGCATCGTTTGATTGTACACGCGATTGTGGGTTTGTTGGATCAGGGAAATGATTACATTCAAATTACCTTCACTTCTCCGCGCGGGTAGACAAGACACGGCGTTAATTTGGGCAGAAAGTGGAGATACTCGGATCTCTGATTACCTTGTTAAGCGGGTAAAAGAAAGCTGAGCTCTTTTTTCATAGCTTCATGAAAAATAATTAGAAAAATACTCATATTGTTATCAATATAAACAAACTATAATTATAAATAATAGGTATATATTCAAATCCCGCTCGTATAAAATTATTGACACTATAATTTGCATAAATAATCTAGTTCCAAATCAAGCCCAGTATATAATTAAACCAATTTGTCAGAGTTATTTCGTTCCCCAATTTCAGACACACCTTACTTTAGTGTATAAGTGCTACAGAAATACAGAATACCTTCCACAGAGTGCTTTCTCTTTAACACTTTTTCCTAACATTTTCTTATTTGTAAGCAGATTAAGTGATAAAGCTTTAAGTTTTTTTCCCGCAAAGCAGAGTAGGCAAAGGGAACTAGTGTCAAAGAACAGAAAAGACACTCAGCTCCTCGACTACTGCTCGAATGTCCTTCTTTTTTCAGCTTCATGCCTCCTTATCCCGCGTGTTGCAGGGTAAGTAGAGCACAGTATTAAAATACTCCTCTCCCCACAATTTTTAAATCTGAATCAGTAGTTTCTGAGATTAGCTCGTTCAACCAAACCAACTCCTCAAATGTATAATATTACTGTAGACTTTTCATAAATGAAAAAAAAAAATGTTCTTTTTTATATTCATATAATACTAAAGGTAGTTTCTGTTCAAGCCAATCTGTGCATAGAAAATATCGACACGCACATAGTAAATTAAGCCTATAGGATCAGCAAAGTATTCGGTAGCTTATTCAGTTTGATTAAGGTCCAAATTTGTTTTTTTTTTTCATTATTGCCCAAACTGATTTAATTTTAGCATAATTTGTAATAAATAGAGAATGAAAGATAATAATAAGTGTAAAATGAACGTTCTTTTTAAATATTATTGTATATATCTTGAAGTATTTTGCCAGTTATTTATAGAAAGATACTATGAGAAAACGTATAAAAATTTGAACGTAGCGGGATTTGTGATTGTGATTTGGGAAGTGCGAAATAACATTTTAAAAATATTTTCAGTTCTTCACAGCAGAATTGCCTTCCTAGCCGTTGGCAGTTTTATATTCGTTCGACTATTCAAAAGTGCCTGTAAGACTCTATTTGAATAAAGAGTACTATGAATCTTAATATATAATTTAAGTAAGAGATGAGAGAGGTAAAGAGATCTAAGTTAAGCTTTATGTAGAGGAGAACAGAATGTCTGGACACAAAATTCCCTCTGATCAGACTGCTATATACGAAAGATGTGGAACGCTAAGCTCCAATCCACAATCGTAAAATTAATCAAGCATAGCGTTCTTTACCGACAATTGTCCGAGTTTATTTGACATTTCAAGCTGTCTTATGCAGATATCGGAAATAACGGTAGGTAGGAAGAAATATTGATTACAGTAAAATAAGGATGCGGTTGGACTGCATACTTGTCACATTGATTTGTTGTAGTCTTGGGGTCAGTCGTGTAGCATATAAGCTCCTAGTCGTGTAGCACCTGTGGTGGTATGACTAATTCGATATAACCATTTCGGAAAGAATCGTCGTGCCATATTTGTTCCTGGAGTCAGGGTCTGGACGCCCAAGGAAGCGATGGCTGGATGTCGTCATGTAGGACATGAGATTTAATGTCCTAACCACCGAGGATGTTGAACACCGTACAAATAAAAGTAAGTAAAGTCAAAAGGCAGAAGCAACGAAGCAAAGCCGGGACTAATCTCAGATAGAAGAATAAGAATAAAGAATTAAATTATTTGTTGTTACCTAGTTTTTCCTCAGCAGGACACAGGTCCCAATCATTCGCATCAATCATCCCGTTTATGTTTATACTCTGTGCTGGTGCGCCGAGACTGTTTCAGGAACTTATAATTATATAAAAAATACGTTATAATAAAATTATAAAATTCAAATTAAATTCACGACCTTCATCAGAAAAACCATTAATAAATGACAATAACACATCTGCTACGTACTACAGTGAGGGGAAAAGACAAACGGTTTTTAGCGAATAAAAATCGGTCGAGTGCGAAACGAAGACACTCATCGAGGGCTCCGTATCAATTCCATGATGATTGTAGGTCAATGGGAAGTATAACTTTAAAAAGTTGTGAAACTTTTGTTTCCGGGCGCAATCATTCGTTTTGTACGAAATTAACTAGAAATAGAAATTAATAATTTAAAAAAAAAATCTTTATGACTTTGAACATACTGTACGTTAATTGTGTTGACTTACTATTTTCTGTGCTCCCAAGTGAAGAGGTAGACTTAGATATTTGATATTATACATTCATTCGATGTTTCCACGACTTATTGAGAAAAAAGATGTTACCAGACAGACAGACACTAAACATAGTCAATAATGAGATCCTATAATTTCCTATACTTTCGTTTTCCTTTGAGTTATTTATTAAGGTCCTATAGGTACTATTCTCTTTTTCCTTTTTTTGAGCAAAAGGAACCCTAAAAATAATCCACAACGAGCCGCTGACAGCAACCCCTAATCGAATACTGGAAACAATTCCAAAGGAAATATATTGTTTTGATAATGCCTTTACGATTCAAAGACTTAGAAGTTTTATATTAAGTCACATTGAAATTTGCAAATTTCAGCTAAAACGACAGATGTGTTCGGTGGTGTTATATGTGGTGGATAAATTGTGTTTTTTGAGTGTGTATCTAGTTCTATTTGATTTTATGTAGGCCTGTTTCTGGAGCATTTTTTACTAGAAGCCATAGGAGTGCAGTGGCATAGTATGTGGCTCTTCTCTAACGAAGATATTAAATCACTTTCAATTTTTTTTTTCATTTTCTCGGTCTCATAACAAAAAAAGAAAGGTGCTGGGTTCTACTCAACACGCAGTACTACTCAATATGCAATGTCTCGGAAAATGGGTGCGTCAAAAAAGGAGGGTCTTAACGCTATGTTTCCGTCCCCTATCGGGATCTAGCGTTTAGTTATAAAAAATCTTGAAAAAAAATTGATGCGGCCGAACTAATTGTCGTGTCGTGTAGTGTCGTTGAAAGTTCCAGAAACAGACTGAAGATTATTATTATAATACTAATTGGTATAATTTCCTTTACCAAAAATATTTCCGTTTCAGCGCCACTCAGCGGTACATAGAAAATGGAGTGTCTTAACACTAAATTCCCTTTGACTATCCTGCTTTATGCGGAATACACCGTGAGGCATGAAGTTGTGGTGTAATTGAATAATAACTTAAATTGCACCTTAAAATGCTTCATAAAAGAAGAAATTCGTAAAAACTTTTTACGGATATCTTCTTTTATGAAGCATTTTTTATTTAAATCGGTTTAAGTGATACCCAAACAAAATATATTTTTACATTTTTTTGCTTTACGCTGGGAAACGGCTGCCTTAAAATTTCTTTTACCACATATATGAAACATTGATTTTTGATACATTGTTGATGGCAAAATTCAATGCCGAGGTTTGTCTTCTACCCAGACCGAGGAAATGGAGGCCACCATTGTCGCGTTCAAGATCATATTTTTAATTTTACAAACTTCTCTAAACTACTTCACTTATATAACATTCCGTACTTTTTATATTTTCCGAACTTTGATATAAGCTGACATGAAATGAGATGAGTTTAAAAATAACGTTGTGTTGGCATAGAAAGTTTCAAAGTCCAGACAAATTACAAAATTTTCCACCTATGTAGTTTTTTAATAAAAATGTTCACCTTGTAACTGATATCCCAAACACCTTTTAAAATATTATTTAATAAATAATGCCTTGGCTCGTGATGTGTCTAGTGCTTAGAACCTTTTATAGTTGTGATCGTGAAGAACCCAAAATCTTTTAGAGATTCAGAGGAAACAGTGTTAAGTATTTTATATTATGCCATTAGAAGGTATCGCTTTAATAAGGTATTTGCCATCAGAAGTTGTTCTTGTGTCAGTTATTTAGATAACTGTAGACTCGACAATATAACATTGTCATAACTCGAAGCCCGTCCGAAGATAAGCCAAGAGTGCGTCCTATCTTCCTCTCCACTATAACTGTGAACTAGTTATAATAAAAGGAAGAAAGAGTACGGGCCCCGCCCCGCCCTACACCGTGAATTCCTACCAGACTGCGGCTGCAACAGTCTTATTGAACTCTCCGGGACGTTTGTGTATGATCTTTCCGAAGGTACTTGTTACGCTTGTTTATATTAAGATTATATTAGAATAGTGATTCGTGATGTTGATTGATTTGTGAGATCAATATAAGTCGTTGGAACGAACGCACTACCGCAAGGCGGCCGATATGTTAAATAAACGCACGGCACACACCCCACAGTCGTGTCTCGAACCGTAGGCGGACACTACTACATACACCAGAGTTCCAGGACATAAAATAGCACCACACACCCGT